>CANYBF010215593.1:0-20577 GCA_948192965.1 Dalechampia spathulata | reverse complement strand
TGTTTTTATGTTTTGTTAACCCTAATTCAGCTAACCCTAATCCCTTAACCATTCATTCATCCGCCGACCCATATTCTCATATTCTCTCTGCCTCCCACCTGTTCCAAACTGTGGCCTTCCATCTCCTTCATCTGAAACCCTCGTTTATCAACCGCCGCTTCTTCTTCTCTGTTAAGCACCCTTTCTTTTCTAGTTATCTCGTTTAATTTCTCAATATTTTTAAAAAGAACTTCTAGATAAAAACATCAAATAAATATTAAAAAATGTGATAAATATCAAAATATATGATATAATGTATTTATTTGTATATATTGATGGGTTGTGGTGCTAATTTATGGAACATAAAAGTGTTAAGATTAAGTAACTTACTAATGGAATTAAATACATGTAAATAGAATTAAAAAGTCCTAATGTTATGTTGAGAAGCAGACGTTATTATGATGAGAATTGAGAAACATGGTATTTTGGGTTGTTTAAGGAAATCTTGTAACCTTAGTTTTAACAAAATCAAAACCGCATGGGAATTGATTTGAAGGACAATCATAATGTTTTTCCACGTACCAAATGTACGAAGGAAAATAATGCATGCATGTATCCTAACATAATGGAATTTCATCCACGTACGGAAGAAAGTTTTTCTAGTCAAAGCATGCATTTATGTTTTATCTATTGGAAAGGAAATATTTACGAATTGCCTCTTGCATATAAATAAATTATTATATGATTAAAAAAAGAATTCTATTTTTTTATTGAAAGACCAAATAAAAATGTTAAATATATTCACTATGAAAAAGAGAGAATTATGAATCGTTATTGTAACCAAAACAACGGCAAATAGAAAGTTAAAAAGATAAATGCTAAAAATAGATTTTTAAAAAAATTTAAAGTAATATATAAAATATATTAAATTAAAAATAATAAAGATAAACTTTGACTTAGTTCTAATTGCACAGAGTTATATTTATCGGTCAATTGTAGGATAAGATTTTTAAATATATTAAATATATCCAACTATATCTCGCTTCAATTGCAACATGGATAAATTTGAGAAACCAACGCAATTTTGAATATATTTAAAAAAATTTAAATGATTATATTTTATAAATAAATTTAAAAATAACAAATTTAAGTTATTGGAATAATCTTGAAAAAAATATTTGATTCGTACAAATAAAATAAATAAATGCACTTTAAAAAGTTACTTTTATTTAGCAATAGAATCAAAATAAATATAAAAATTCCTTTTTATTCAGGCCATACAAGAGAAATGGAGAAAGATCATTTTCATATTTGACATATTATGGGAAGACTACTGTTTGCTTGGGAAAAACAAACAAGTCTACCGTAGATTATGGCAAGTCTATGACACATTTCACGAAAACTTCTTCCAAAGTAGCCAACGAAAAAACCCCTATATGTGTATAAAGGATGACGATGATAGACATGTTCAGTTTAAGTCATTTGTGGCGATCAATCACCGTTACCCCTCATAGACTTTTACATATATATATTTTTTATTTTATAAATGTTGACTAGAGTTTAAAATACAATTTTAAATAAGAACAATTAGAATAATTTAACTAAATTAATTAAAATAATTATTAAAATAAATATAATTTAGATTTTTTCTAACATATATCAAATGATTAAGGATGAATATCATTGTTGGTGTGTAAATAGCTATATTTTCGCATACAAAATAATTCAACAAATTTTAAAATTTATAATTCTTATTTTGTAATCACGTCATCACAAGAGTACGGATCAAGAGTACAATTTAAAAATATCATTTTTTGGAATTAAAAGTAGCTAAGTACTGACTCTTGATTTCATTAATTATCTAATCAATTTAATAATATAGTTTATTTAATTAATTAAAATCACTAACTAACTATCATAATATACAAAATATATAATTAATCATAAAGATAGATAATGATGAATAAATAATAAACTTTCTATTATTAATTCAATTATCAATTTCAAAATAATGTTTAAATACAAACTTCTTTATTTCAAAAAAAAGTCTTTACTTACCAAAACTAAACTAACATCCTACTTTTGTGACTGCTAAATTAGCTTTAGTGATTAATCATAATATACATAATATACGTTATATATATATATTATCATAATATACGTAATATATAATTAATCATAGAGATAGAATGAATAAAGAATATACCTTCCATTATTAATTCAATTACCAATTTCAAAGCAGTGTTTAAATACGAATCTTTTTAAAAGAGTCTTTACTTACCAAAATTAAACTAGCACCCTCCTTTCGTGACTGCTAAATTAGTTTTAGTGATTAAGTTCTATTTCTACACTTTATGTCTCCAAATTAATTAATTGCTATATCTAGACAATTACAATTTGGTGTTTCTAAGTTCGTTCAGTTAAGTTAAACCTTTTTTTAAAGTGATTAACATAACTAAATTAATGTTTGCATGTTAAAAGGGCTCGTTCTAAGAATTAAACATTATTAGCATGAATCACAACTTAAAAACATGAAAAGGTAAATAAATTTATAACATAAAGAAAATTAATTCTATTCAAACATCATTCAATCCTTACAAACTACTATAAAATTAATCTCGTTTTCTCTCTATCTCCTACTAAATCCTAAAACCCTAACCTAATTCTCTAATAATGCTCTACATGAATCAATGAATCATCCAACCACTTTTTCCTACATTCTAACCCTCTAAATTCCCTTAAAAAAACTGTATGAATCCCTAGATTAATCCTTCCCCTCCATTTATATGATCCTATGGTCAGTAAAATAATGAAATAAAGTATCCTAAATGAGTCACATGAGTAGTGTAATGTTTACACGACTCGTGTGAAGCTCGAATTGATCAAAAGGAAGGAAATTTGGGGATGCCGCATTCCATATGACTCGTGTGGAATTTTACACAAGTCGTGTAAGACTCGTTAAAGGAAATGGGATGATTTTTGAAGGAGCTGCAATCCACACGACTTGTATGGAATTTTACATGAGTCATGTAAGACTCGTTTGACATGAAAATTGGGTTTTTTCAAAGGGTGAAATATGCTTAGCACGAGTCGTATGACTAAAACATGATCTGTAGGACCTAGATCTAGCATATTAATGCATGAAATGAATGTCAAATACTATAGAATATGCAAATCTAAAGCTGAACATAATTAAATTAAAAACTAAAATGGAATGACATGTAAGAATTTAATATCAAAACTAAAATAACATGTAAAGTATGCAAAATGTGAAGAAAATGTATGGAATTATGCTAATAATGCAATATATGAGTGTAATGCACGAAATGATAAAAAATGCATGAAATACTATATTATATGCTTATGTTTAAAGGGAAAAAAATGCTTGAAATGACATTATAATAAAGGAAAAATATATGTTAAAATCATGATTATCAATCATCAATCTAGGTTCTAATGAGAATTAATAATAATACATCTTAATTAATAAATAGTTATTCATATTAATCCTTTATAAGAGTCAAATTCTTATGTTTAGACAATTTAATCTCATATTTACATCAAACTTTTTCACAATTAAACTATTTTACAATGCCATTAATTATTTAAAATATGTAATTAATTAGTATCAAAATTAATCACAAACAATTAAGCATTCGAGGTATGAATCACACCATATTATACCTTATAACTAAATATTATCATTCACAACCAAAATGGGTTTCAAACAAAAGTATTTAATCCCTAAATATGTTTCTACTCACGATCAATTAACCAAATAGGAAATGTAAAATCCATAAGATTTAATTATTAATCTTTTTTGCTCATTTGATTTTCCTTCTTTCTTGCAACTTTTATCTTCAATCTTTCAAATTCTTGAATCTTCTTTGAAGTTTTAAAGATTATAGTAGAGAGTGCTAGAGAAAATCTTCTTTAATACATCAAATAAATATAAAACTACATTTTAAATGATTGTAAAAAAATTTAATTATAAATAAGAGAAAAAAGTTAAGTCTACTCATTGAATTTATGATAAATATCTCTTCATAAATAAAAAATTACCATAAAATCGTAATAAATTAAAATGTCTTATTATATGATTTATTTTTGTATAATATTTCTAATAAATGTGATAGATTTGAATGAATTTTTTTCTTTTTTAAGTTTATTTTGATTTATTTTTAAACAGAAGTAACTTTTTTAACATATGTTTCATTCAATTCATGTGAATCAAATATCTTTTCCAAGATTATATTAATAATCTATAATTTATCATTCTCAAATTTATTTATAAAAATATAATTAATTAAAAAAAAATTAAATTTGAAATTGATTTAAAACTTTGTATTTTTTCCTTAAATGTATCAACATTACGAGTAAGATATTGTGACTCTTAATTGAATAAAATTTCACCATATAAATGGTTTTCATTACCATCGATATACATGTATGCATATGTATATTAAATGTTGGATATATTTGACATTATTTAAAAATAATATTTAAAATTTAATCAAATTTTTTTTAATAAATTAGTATATTATTCATTAATTTAGATTCTAAATTTATTCATTTCCTTAAATTTCATAAAATTATTAATAAATGATGGTAAGAAATCACATATTTTAAATAAAAAAAAGCATACATTTTTTCATCTAAATTTTTATTTTACCATAAATAAGTTATTATTTCCAAATATTCCAAAATTGTATAATGAATATTAACATAATGTCCGACAAAATAACCTTTAGAATTAGATTTGAAGTGCTAATTTTAGAACAAAATATTCCAATATTTTTCTTTATTCCGTATAAATAACCACCGACTAGAATTATACACACGTCTATTATAGATGGATGGAATAAAAAAATACATAAATTTCACAAATAATTAAAATTTCATAATTTTAAAAATTAATTGAAAAAATTAATTGAGTTTAGATAATGTAATTTATCAGTGAATAAGGATAAAGTCAGCTTATTGGTGAAAATATATTAAACTTATATCAATTTTTTTTTAATTTTTGTCACAATTTTAAAATTTGATAATAATATTTAAAATTATGAAACTTTTTATAATAATAATTAGTACGTGTGATCAGTTAAAATTAAACCTACGTGGTTGATGACATGTTCATACAGATCATCATCATACAAACAAAAGATAATTTGTTCAAAAGATTTAAACCTTTTAATATTTTATGATTTTGGTCAAATTTTTTTACATATTTTATCGTACAAATATTTAAATTTATTTTTTTATTTTTAATCTAATTTTTAATATAAATATAAATATAATAAATAATTATTATAAAATTTTGATAATTGACAAATTATTCCAACATATTTTACTCTTTATAATAACTAATTATAATATATTTATTATTTGTTATACTTAAATATATATGACTTTTTATATTTTTTAAATTGAATGGTGATATTATTTACTTTTTAATTTTTTGCTTATAAAGTTGATAGTACATTGAGATAAGCAATCCTTTATTATAAATTAATATATACAAAATTAAGTCTAGTTTAAATTTATGTAAATAGAATTGATATTATGATATTCAAAAATAAATTAAAAATATTAAAAAACATATAAGTATATTTTAATCATTATTTTTATTATTTTAACCATTTTTAAAAAAATATTTCATTACTAAATATACTTTTTGATAAAATAATTATTTTTTCTATTTATGTTAATATAAATTAACAAATATGAAGACTTTTAAAATAATAATTTGTTATATTTGTATTATTATCAGAAATTAGATTTAAAATAAAAATTAAATTTTAAATATTTTATCAAAAGTTAAAAGGTGGACTAAAATTACAAAATGTGTAAAACTTTGATCAAAATTATAAACTTTTAAAAATTTCATCTTCGAAGTGAAATTTATTTAGAACTACTATATTTTTAAAATAAATAATATTTTAATCAATGAAATATATTATACTCTCATAATTTATCTTTTTTTATAATTTAAAGAAAATAATAATATAATTCAATATAATATAAGTAAATGTTGTATGAATTTCCTTTATAAGGTATCTATCTTATGTCTTCTATCAAAATTAAAGGATTGCTTTGAATTTCCTTTCCACCGACTCAGCTTTAATTAATTTTTTTTAATTCATCTGAAATTCAGAAATCATTAATATTTTTCTACGAAAACCATTTAAATGTATTATAATATTTTAAATAAATATAATGTTTAAGAGTAAAAATGATATTGATGATCCATTCACTTCAACAACTCTTATTAAAACACATAGTATTTATTTTTTTTATGTTTTCAAGATATTAATACAAAATTTTGTAATTGGATATTTAAATCAAACCAATTTAAGTCTATAAATTGTATAATCATGAGATCAACAAATTAGTAAGTTCTATTTACTATTATTTATTAGCTTTAATAATTTTTTGTTTTAGCAACTATTTAAAATTTATTCTGAAAACTAATATGATATAATATAAAACATTAATTAATATTCAAGTTAAAATAATCTACTCACTTTTATAAATTTAATATGTAAAAATTATAATTTAACAAACAAAAAGAATAATCAAAATAAAAATTTTTGAAAAAACGAATCTAAATCAACAAATAGAAAAAAAATTCATTATATAACAAACTTGGATAATTGAGTCTTAGGAAGGTCTATATTAATTATTTCATGTTAAAGGTAAATATATCAAATTATAATTAAATGGTATGAGTATTTGTATCGATTAAATGCATTACAAAATTAGAATATATGTATTTTTAGATATTAATTAATTTTAAAAAAATTATAATATTTCGAATTTTACAAATAATATTAAAGTTGAAATCAAAAATTAAATTCTTAGCGAGAATAATTATTAGGGAAAATTTGTGATATTAAAGGTGTTTAATGAGAATTTGGCAATGGAGTCAGAACGAAAAGAAGGAAATAAGAAGGTTTAAGAAGTAATAAAATGAAAGGTTAAGAGGTAATTGTAATAAAATATTAAAGAACAAATTATGAAGAAGAGTGAGGGACGCCATCACTTAAGCCATGCCATAAGAAACATTATTTTTATTTGTAATGATGATCAACTTTAAGATGAATCCATTTTAATACAACGTTCCAGAATTTATGGATGTAAACACTCTAAGCTATGTGCATTCGTAATAATTACTCTTCTCTAATTATCATTCCTAATAGTAATTGTAATACGAGAGATTTTTCCCATCTTCACAAAATATCTATTTATGAAAAATACTATATGAAGGATATATCCAATATCTATATTCATATACAAATGTTTTAATTATATTATATTCTTTTACGAGAACAAATATAAAAAAATTTATTTCTGTTTCCTCCATGAGATGAAGATAGATTCTCCATTTCGTCATATATTCATGTACGGTATGAATTGTGAAGAATGATATATATAAATATTTAATTATGTCGATATTAAATTCCTAACCCCATGACTTAGAAAAGTTGAGTTAGCTTTTAATTCCAGATAACCTTCTGTTGACATTATGCAATTAAATGAGATTGAATTTGCGATGCTATATCTCGACATGAAGAAGTTACTTTCTGAATTTAGATTTAATATAATGTAACTTATTTATGACATGATTATTTTAAATATTTATTATCCATTTATTTTCGGAATAATTTATTAACTATGTTTAATGTGTCATGTTTAAAATTATTAACATAATTAATACTTGACATCATATTTAAATAAAATTGAAATTTATTATAATATAATAGAAGAATGTTGATGTTGTTGCATTTTATATATCTGATTAGTTAAAAAATAAAAACAATAATATTTCTACAACTCATTCTAAAGGGCAACACAAACAATAAGAAATGGCATTGTTCGTACTGTGCATCCAACGGCAATGGATATTGAAATAGAATTGATATTCTTAATACATTAAATTAAATACATGGAGCTAATATATAATAAGAGTTAGAAATATTTGAAAGGAATAATTAAATATGAACTTGGCAGCAGATATGGCCCAAATTACGGGGAGAAAAGAGGAAAAAGAAATACAAGAGTTAATTAGGAATTTGGACTCCCAAGGCATCGTCATCCTCAAAGTAAAAAGAGAGAGAGAGAGAGGGGAAATACAAAGAAAAAAAAGAAAAAAGAAAAAAAACCCGCAGGCCTAAATTAAGGGCCCCACCCGAGGCGATTGGTTTAAACGGCGGTCAATTTACAGCGTGAGAGATAGAAAGACACTAGCACACTGATGCCCCCCACCCCCAACTCAGACGTATATAAAAAGGATACCATCTTGCCTGTTTCCAAAGAACCCTCCTCCTCTTCCTCCTCCCATGCTCCCTTAGCCTCCTCCCCCCACCTCCCCTCTTTCTCCTTTCTCTATCTGTTCCGTTTCTTCTCTTCTGAATATCAATCATCATGGCCAAGTCTATCACTCTGGAAGAGATCAAGAATGAAACTGTTGATCTGGTATTTTCTTTTGCTGTTTCTTTTATCTATTTATGTCTCTGTGTGTTTGTTATAATCTTTCTGGTTTCATGTTATTGTATTGTATTGAAAAACAATCAGATCCTTGGAGTTCAGTGCTAGATATACGATTTGTTTGGCCTGTTTTGTTGTAATTCTTGTGATGGATTTCCGGTCAGCCTCAGATCAGTTAAAATTTCTGGATTTTATTTCCATTTTTATTGATCTAAATATGCCTTTTTTGTTGCTGAATTCGAGTTTGGAATCTGAAAATCTTCTTTTTTTCTTCTTTTCTTATACCTTTTTTTTGTGGTGTAGAGCAGTACACTTTACCATGCCAAAAACTTTTCCTAAAAAATGCCTTTCAACTTTAGTATGAAAATCGAATTTCTTTAAAAAGTAAAATTCTCTCTTTTCAAATTACCATTCAAAAAATACACACCTTGTAAATCAAAACTTTTCCGTTAGTCTTCTGCTCCGGCACAAATCCGATTTTTAATAATAAATAAATAAATAAATTGATCAAGAGTGGATCTTCACATGTGAAAAGAAGAAATTGGTTGGCTGCACTTTGTATCTTTTCCTTGAAAATATTTCCCACTTAACAATAAATAAATAATATTATTATTGAACAGAAAATCAGATACAAATTAATGGAAGGACTGTCCGTTAGCGTTTGTTGAAACTTTTGGACGGCACACTTTTCTTTGAAGAAATTTTGACCTTGCTTCTTATCTAAGAATATCTGAACTTATTTTATTTTACTATTAATTATTGCCCTATAAAATTAAATTAGCAAATTTTTGTAGAATCACAATGGCCAGATCATTCATTATTGGACGAATAATTGACTGAATTTAATTCAAAAAATTTATTTGGATTTGGAGATCCGGACGTCCATATTTTCAAAATCAAAAGAGCTGAATAAAATATTAAATGGTAGGGTTTTTTTAATGAAGGGGAATAACTGAAGGTAAATATTATTGTATTGTTATAGATAAATAAACGGGGGAAATTAGGCTGTGGCTGTGCTTTTTGTTGCTTATTAGAGAATTAGGTACCATTTCCGTGGTACTTTTTAACCTTTTCTTTTCTCTCTGTGTTTATAATAATAAATGGTTTGTTTTTGTTTGAGTCGTTTGTTTATTTATTTATTTTGATTTAATATAACTCCCATTCAACGGACTGACACGGTTGATTATTCTTTTCATTTTTTTCCTTCTATTTATCGGATTCATCAAAATATTTATTATTCGCCTCCATATTGAGGAAAAAAGATATAAAAGTGATTTGACAAGTTTGGCCTTAGATTCTCTTGGAATTTGCACCACATACTAAAAGTAGGTTTTTTTGGTTGGCAACTTGCGGAGCGCGTCTATTGCACGGTTCAATCACATGGGGCGGCCATTTCTGGTGGCACTGTCCCATGTGAGTAGCATTACTTTTTTCTTCTTTGTCATGGTGTGACCGAGTCAACGCTTTTTTCCGGGGCTCTTTTGTGCCGGCTCGTCGGCCTCCGTGTCGAATCGGGTTAACTTATTTATTGTTTTCCACTCCTTGTATTTTCACTTCGTATTTTTCTGAACACGTGACTATAATTTAAGGAGTGGAAAAGAAAATTCATAGCTTGTAAGTGGAAAAGAAAAATTATGCCTTGATTTAGTTACCTAATACGGACATAGCATACAAATCAAGTCATAAATATTATGGATTGCATTCATAAATATCAAGGATGTCATGCATAAATAAATATTGAACCTTTTTTTTGTATTACATCATAGAATTCACATAAAATTTAAAGAATTGAGTTGAGCAGAAGCTAGATCCTCGTATATAATAAATATTCTGTAGTGTTTCCCACTAATTGACTGACAATTAGGAATAGCATCATTTTGGAAAAATATTAAAAGAAAACATCTTGGAAAGATGATCACCATTCTAATTTTCTCTTTGTAATTGTTTTGTTTGTAGGAACGGATTCCCATTGACGAAGTGTTTGAGCAACTGAAATGTACCAGAGAAGGTTTAACTTCAGAGGAAGGAGCCAACCGTCTTCAGATCTTTGGACCCAACAAACTCGAAGAGAAAAAGGTTGATATTGTTGTCCAATCATTACAGCTTGATCTTGTTCTGTTTCTTATCGATTACACTCGAATCAATTCATGGATTGATGATATATGTTTATCGTTCATAGGAAAGCAAAATTCTGAAGTTTTTGGGGTTTATGTGGAACCCACTATCATGGGTCATGGAAGCTGCAGCTATTATGGCAATTGCTTTGGCTAATGGTGATGGAAAGCCCCCGGATTGGCAAGACTTTGTCGGTATTATTTGCTTGCTTGTGATAAACTCTACTATCAGTTTCATTGAAGAAAACAATGCTGGCAATGCCGCAGCTGCTCTTATGGCTGGTCTGGCTCCTAAAACCAAGGTATTTTTTCCAGATTCATGGCTCCTTCCGGAAAATATTTTCTGATACGTAAATCGACTGGCATGCATCATTTGCATGATATCCTAACCAGCTCACGGTGCTTGTACATTACCCTTTTTTGTTATTTTTCTTTCACTGCATGATGAAATTCCAGAACTGGACAATAAAAGAAGTGCAAATTGCCGCATTCTTTTTATGAAATTAAAATGGGAGAATTGCCTCTGTTAATCAACTTACACTTAACAACAGTGAAGTAATCGGGTGTTGTTAATGTTTAACTTTCTTCCTTTCTTATCTTAGAGTGATGTCCGAAATAGTACTTACAGATTTCATTTGGTTCATGTTTAGGTGCTTAGGGATGGCAAGTGGTGTGAGGAGGAAGCTGCCATTCTGGTTCCAGGAGATATCATTAGTGTCAAATTGGGAGATATCATTCCTGCTGATGCTCGTCTTCTTGAAGGTGATCCTTTGAAGGTTGATCAATCTGCCCTCACTGGAGAATCATTGCCAGTGACCAAGAATCCTGGGGATGAAGTTTTCTCAGGATCTACTTGCAAACAAGGAGAAATTGAGGCTGTTGTTATAGCCACTGGTGTGCACACCTTCTTCGGAAAGGCAGCCCATCTTGTGGACAGCACCAACCAAGTTGGCCACTTTCAGAAAGTGCTCACTGCAATCGGAAATTTTTGTATTTGTTCTATAGCTATTGGAATGTTAGTTGAAATCATTGTTATGTACCCCATTCAGCACCGTAAATACAGGGATGGAATTAACAATCTATTGGTTCTTTTGATCGGTGGTATCCCAATTGCCATGCCAACAGTTTTATCTGTGACAATGGCAATTGGGTCTCATAAGTTGTCTCAACAAGGGGCCATTACTAAGCGTATGACTGCTATAGAAGAGATGGCTGGTATGGATGTTCTATGCAGCGACAAAACTGGTACCCTTACCCTCAACAAGCTGAGTATTGACAAAGCCTTGATCGAGGTGTTTGCAAAGGGCGTTGAAAAAGATCATGTGATACTTCTTGCTGCAAGGGCATCTAGAGTTGAGAATCAGGATGCTATTGATGCTGCCATGGTTGGAATGCTAGCTGATCCCAAAGAGGTAAAATATTCTGCCTTGATCATTCTAAGAAAAAAATTTGCACGTGACGCTCAACTTAAACTTCATCGTCATATATGCAGGCTAGAGCTGGTATAAGAGAGGTGCACTTCTTGCCATTCAATCCTGTGGACAAGAGAACTGCTTTAACTTACATCGATGCTGATGGCAATTGGCATCGTGCCAGTAAAGGTGCACCTGAGCAGGTAATAACTTTTTGCCTTTATATATCTTCATTCAGTTTGATCCAACGTCTTCATCACTTCAAATTTACTCAAATATTTGTTTCTATCTGTTTCTTGGATAGATCTTGGGCTTGTGCAATTCCAGGGAAGATCTCAGGAGAAAAGTTCATTCGGTTATAGATAAATTTGCTGAACGTGGACTTCGATCTTTGGCTGTGGCTAGACAGGTTTTAATTCATAACCTTGCATGCATATTTTCTAATTTGAAATGTTTTATCTAAAATAACCTCTACTATTTTACATTGCTAATTGTTGCAGCAAGTTCCTGAGAAAAACAAGGACAGCCCCGGCGGTCCTTGGGAGTTTGTCGGCTTGCTGAACCTTTTTGATCCTCCTAGGCATGATAGTGCAGAAACCATCCGCAGAGCCCTCAACCTTGGTGTAAATGTTAAGATGATCACTGGTAAATCATAATATGTTCCTTGAACTGTTTATTGGTTGCTGAAAAAGAACTTACTGCTGTCATTCCTCATGTTTTTTTCTTACTTTTTGACTATGCTAATGTCCAGGTGATCAGCTTGCCATTGCAAAGGAGACTGGCCGAAGACTTGGTATGGGAACAAACATGTACCCATCTGCCTCTTTACTTGGTCAGGACAAGGATGCAAGCATTGCCGCTCTTCCTGTAGAAGAGTTAATTGAGAAGGCTGATGGTTTCGCTGGCGTGTTTCCAGGTGCTAATTATCGACAAGACTAGGCATGTTGGAATATTAATTAATTTAGCTGATCTGACCTAGAAATTTCTAAATATTATATTTTTTCTATACAGAGCACAAATATGAAATTGTGAAGAAGCTGCAAGAAAGGAAGCACATTGTTGGAATGACTGGTGATGGTGTCAATGATGCTCCTGCTTTGAAGAAGGCAGATATTGGCATTGCTGTTGCTGATGCTACTGATGCTGCACGAGGTGCTTCTGACATTGTTCTGACAGAACCTGGATTGAGTGTTATTATCAGTGCTGTCCTGACGAGCAGATGCATTTTCCAGAGAATGAAGAACTACACTGTTAGTTGCTTTCTTGATATCTTGTTCACCAAGCATAAATTTTACGTTCGTTAGATGGTACTATCAGTAACTCCAATGCTTTGCTTTATGCAGATCTATGCTGTATCCATCACAATCCGTATTGTGGTGAGTAGTTGGTATCACGCATTATGAATGATATGATTTGCAATTTTAAACATGGCATCAATTTGATTGGGATCTTATTTCCATATATGCAGTTTGGATTTATGCTTATTGCTCTGATATGGAAGTATGATTTCTCTCCTTTCATGGTTTTGATTATTGCGATCCTTAATGACGGTGAGTTGTAGTTCATCTAAAAGTTTTGCATCCTCGAGCGCTCTCCAGACCAAAAGTTATAATTTTGTTGATATGTTGCAAAATCCTGTTTCTCAGGGACCATCATGACAATCTCAAAGGATAGAGTGAAGCCATCACCCTTGCCTGATAGCTGGAAACTGAAAGAGATTTTTGCTACTGGGATTGTGCTTGGCGGGTACTTGGCACTGATGACTGTTATTTTCTTCTGGGCTATGCACGATACTGACTTCTTTAGTGTAAGACCGGTTACATTTTGCTTTACTTAATAGCAGAATGCATAATTAAAGATTTCGGTGGAGTGATGTTCAAAACACAATTCTGTTTTCCACATTACAGGAAAAATTTAAGGTAAGATCTTTACGAGGGAGAAGAGAGGAAATGATGGGTGCCTTATACCTTCAAGTCAGTATAGTGAGTCAGGCTCTCATTTTCGTGACTCGATCTCGTAGCTGGTCTTTTGTTGAACGCCCTGGACTGCTCCTGGTTACTGCTTTTGCCATTGCACAACTGGTACGAATTCCGTTAACCCTTTCTTCACATTGTATGAAGCAGCAACAAAATGGGACGCTTTAAGCAATTATATTATGGTTTTCCAGGTTGCAACTTTGATCGCAGTGTATGCTCACTGGGGATTTGCAAGCATCCAGGGAATTGGGTGGGGATGGGCTGGTCTCATATGGCTTTACAGTGTTATTTTCTACCTCCCACTTGACTTGCTCAAGTTCGCCATTCGTTACATCCTAAGTGGAAAGGCTTGGAACAACTTGCTGGATAACAAAGTATATATCTTATCTTGTTGATTTCAATTCTCTATTGGAGCAAATTGAGAAACCAAATTAACAATTTTCCTTGAATAACAAAACAGACTGCATTCACCACCAAGAAGGATTACGGGAAAGAGGAAAGAGAGGCTCAATGGGCTCTTGCTCAAAGGACATTGCACGGGCTTCAACCTCCAGAAACTGCAAGCATCTTCAATGAAAAGAACAGCTATAGAGAGTTGTCTGAGATCGCCGAGCAGGCCAAGAGACGAGCTGAAGTTGCAAGGTAAAAAGATGCTAATCCTTGTGTTTCATTTCCACGAGAGATTCTTTCCATCAACAAATCAATACACCGAACTTTGTGTTCACCTTTGTTTCCCTCTTGTCAACAAATAGGCTTCGGGAGCTTCATACCCTCAAGGGACATGTGGAATCAGTGGTAAAACTTAAGGGCTTAGACATTGACACAATTCAGCAGCACTACACAGTGTAAAACGCCGGAGATGGCCAAGCTCCATAGGAGAGGAAAAACCCATGATGAAGAAAGCGAAGTCGCTTGAATAGATAAAAAGGCAAAGCGAGAAAATGTCGGCTATAATTCTCTTCTAATCTATTTTACTCTTCCTTTAATTTTATATGTTTCGACTATTGGAAGAATGACTTGCGTCCTACCAGCTTCTTGTTCTATCAAGAGCAATACAATGTAACCTTTTTGGTTTTACCAATTTTTCTAGTTTATTCTCCCTAATTTCTCAAAATGATGGAATCTGTTTTAAAAAACCGTTTTGTTTCAAATAAAAGGTCCTCGCGCAAAGAAGAGTTCAATTTTTCGAAGAGGCTAAGATGGCGGATTGGAAGCCTAGAGATTTTGAAAAAGAAAGTCAATTACACTTGAAGCTCTATAAATCAATTTTAAACAATCCACGTGGACTTTAAACAATTTTCAACAGTATTTGCTGATCTATAAACAAAAACAATACTCCAATCTAGATTACATCTAACTCTTGAAAAAGGGTCGATTCCATGGAAGGATTCTTTGCAATAAAATGAAATTTGATTTTAAAAAAATATTAGTTTGGAAAGATTTCCCAATCGCAAACCATAATTAATTATTACTAAATCATAATTATCCATGTAATAAGAGTCTAACGGTAAAATGCACTAAGTCGGTTATAGAACATCGAGGAACAACTTCGAGTGAATCAATTCTTCCTTATTATTAAAATGATCAGGAAGCAGCTTTACAATTGTCTCTAATTCTTGGATAGACACAGTGGAATGAGATAAACACAATCTTCCAGAAACTGCATTAAAGGTAAGAAGAAACCCGACTCTAATTTACACTTAGGAACCAGCTCTCAATGTTCAAACTAGATCGTCTAATTCACAAAGAAATTTAAACGCCTTTTACGTTGATTAAAACTTTGATTGCTACTTTAGTAAGTTGAGTGATAATTACAGATCAAACAACTTGCATAGCATTATGTATAAAATAGAACTGTTCAAAGAGCCCTTTTTACACGCCCCTAAGAAATACAATGGTTCTTTGATTTATCGAATTAAAATGAATAGTGATTTACCATTGAAATTAGGAACATTTTGATCTCACATGATCTTCAATAAATTAATTGTGTTGCTTTTGATTGGGAAATAGAAATGCCTAGCCAAGTATCACAGGCAGCAACATAAAATTTAAAATAAAGAAAGAATAAAAATAAATACTTGAATTAAATCTAGTATTCGACTAATCAAATCTAACATACCTATAATAGGAACATGTCTCCTACTAATAGGAGTTAAAATATACTAAAATAAATTAATAAATATCAATCCTTATCTTTTGATAAAATCTCATAAATTTGATCCTAATATAATTTCGAATTCAAAACAAAAAATCAACTTCATCAGGTCCTTGCGCTCCCTCTTATGCCCATAAGCCCTGGTCATATGACTTCTATTTTGCCTTTAACTCCAAAACGTGGTAAAAACGTCATTTTACTTTTATGTTGTTTTTACCTGTAAAATACAGAAATATAACCAAGTCAACTGTTCTAACTAGTTTCCTAATCTAAAATAGATCATTTTATACATGAAAAATATGCAATTTAGTGTTCGATCATATACCCCCACACTTACTCAATGCTTGTCCTCAAGCATTCTTAATCCCTTCCTTAAATCAATTTCTCAAACCAATCTAACCAAAACAACAAGAGTCAAAAAGACAACAGATATTTCTAATTCCTAAACATAAACATCTCATCAAAATAGTCCAACCATTTAGCAAAATCAAAATAAAACACAAGGATTTTAGCCCATTATATTCCTGCACAACCATTTACATTATGCCTAATAAAACATTATAACATAAATCAATACATAGCATAAAAATTCAAGACCTGCCAAGCATTCTACAACCCTGTTGTTCATTTCAAGAAAAACCAGATTTCAGCAAATTTAAAAATTCAAGAACTATAAGGTTGAGATATGAATTAGCCCTTAAAGGGGAATACTCTCCCACTGCTAATAGCTCCATACATCATAGTAGCTTAAGGGGTGTCTAAGTCCGATATACCTAAAACCAATAAGCAAAGGTAAAAGTGTTAAGTTCCTTTTGAAGAATGTGTTTTTGTTCAAACTTGTAATGACCTGCAAAAAGGGTCAAATTCTCTCAATCATCAACGGCTCCATACACAATCCGCTTAAGGAGTTTGAGTGTCATACCACTCAAACTAGCCAATGTTGGTTTCAACACATTTGTTTCTTTTGCTTTTTATTTTTCTTTCTTTTCTTTTCCTGGTTCAACATTTATTTTTGAGCTAAAGACAACTTGGTGGTAGGGAATTTAAACTATGCATACACCAATTTGTTTATTCATGCAATTAAAATAAGGTTAAGGCATAGCAAAAATATTGAAAGCTAATCACCAAGCATTTTATCAATCATGCCTTAAGTCAAACAATTCATCAGAAATAATTCATGCTTAAGATACTAGAAACAAAAGCATACTCTCAAACAGCAAAATGCATTGGAAAGAATTAGTTCAAGGAATTTGAAAAGAGGAAATAGACTTAGAAAGTCAAGTGCTAAACAAGAGCAAAGCATTTTTGAAAAATTTTGATCAAACACATCAATTGCACTTAATCGGTCTACAAAAACAAAAGAATCAGCAACGTTCACCCCCCACACTTAAAACGCATTACCTCAATGTGAGATAAAATATGACAGCAGCAAAACAATAAAAATAAGGTGAAAAAGTTTCAGAAATTACGTATATTTTACTGTGCTACCTTCGGGGTAATCATTGCTGTATTTCTAATGAGTAACGTAGCTCACCAACTTCTACGTCCAGCTCATTAAGTCTCAAGAAAATTTGGCTAACAACCTCCTCCATGCTAATTGATATTTTATTGAGTTTATCATGCAATGTTGTAAATTCTTTCAAGAATATAAGTTCAACAACTACAGCAGGCTGAGGCTGTGAAGTGCAAGTTAGTGGAGTCTTGATTATCAACTTTTCTTTCCTAAATACCCTATTCTTCATAGGGACAATCGGTCCAGGAGGATATAATCCATATCCTAGTGCTTCCTGTATAATAAACTCATTTCATCTAAACTCAACAAATCAAGTGGTAAAATTTTTAAAGCCTTATAGAGGTTATTGGAATAGGGGTTAAATAGTTTAAATTGAAAGGCTAAATGAGTCACAATGTGATCGAGTATAAGGTGCTTCAAAGCTGCGACCGTTACCTTCATTTAAGCTACAATAAAATATCCCATATTGATTTATTTCTACTCAACCATGCACTGCAAGAAAAACAACTCAATCCTTATCACTATGCTTGGCGAATCATTCCTGCAAGAAAAATAAGCCAATAGTCTGTGCAAGTGGTTCAGTGAATTATCAAGCAAATAAGAGTCCTTGGCAGTTGCAGGGTTATATTTCTTTGTCGAAATAATAGTGCACTACTCCCATAGCTTCTCTACATTAAACTTCTTAAGAATATCACAGAATCTCTCAACATACTCATTACCACCTCATCAATCAACTTAAGTGTCAGATTAAACTCATCCATGGAAAATAAAAATTGCTATCTTAATAACCTGAAATGAATCATATTCGGACTGTCCAAAGCCACTAGCTGTTATTTATCTAAAACAAAGGTACTGTAAAACTCATAAATTAGCTCATAATAGACTGGACAATTTATCTCGAGATACCTCTGACATATAGTCCCTGCTATATACTTAGAACAATTTAATTTCAGTTTCTTAATAGTAAGGTAATTGATAATCTTACCTTGAACAACTTTGAGGTTGACCACTTTGGTAAAGTTTTTCTTTTCCTATTTTCTAAACTTGAAATGCCCATTTAGCTTTAATAAAGGTGGTGGCAGCATACCTCTCAAACGTTTTGGTCATGTTCATATGGGTAGAGCGTCTTCTGATTGCTCTTCCATCTAAGGCTCGGTTTCCTCAATTGTTGGTTCTGCTATCTCCGGTGAAGCTTTCTTCACCAGTTCTGGTTGCTCCTTCTCTGCTAGAGTTTCTCTCTCCTCTTAGCTTGACTCCCTATCTTCCTCAAGTGTTTCCTTTGATTCCTCTGTCATGACCTAAATGAGTAGTTCAACCATCTGATTACAATTGTCATCCACCACTTTCAGAGGTAGCCAAGCTCGTTCATACTATTGAGGCTTTGGTGGTTTCTGGCCAGTGTAAAATTTAATACTAGTATGCTCGATATCCATTGTGGGTCTTAGGGGAGGAGCAAAAATCATTTGTTTCTTGGTGGGTGGTGTGACCTCATTACCATCCGCTGTGATTGGTTCCTTGCCAATGCGTTGCTTACTCGTCGGGCCGACACCAGTGGCTTTTCTTGTGTGCTCCATGGTTCTAAAATCCCTAATTTGGGTAAAAGTAAAATTAGAGAGAGAGAAAGGGAATTGGGTCCTATGTAGTAAATGGGGGTATGGGTAAATATTTAAACTCTTTAACATATAAGTTAAAAAAAGTTTAAGTCAAAATCAAAACTCCCTCCATTAAAAATGCAGTGTAGCATTTTACTATTCTAAAATTCCCATATGGATTCTTGCAACCAAAACATCAAAATAAAATTAGATTTGAAAAAGATTGAAAGGTAGAAGACAGTAAAAACCAAATTTAACAAACTTAAAATGAACTACTATCTTATTGGATGCCTTATAGGCATAAGGTCTAATGACAATAGAAAAATTAAAACATAAATTGAAAAATGTAGTTCTGGTTTATAAGTCCCAGCTCGACTCCTGATGTGCTTTGCTCGTGAGAGGGGTCACTCAACGTGATGATACATGTCGGTTGAGTGAAGATCCTTCGTAAAATGGTTTAAGGTGATGTCCATTTACTTTGAATATTTTTCCCAAATCTGAACTTTTGATTTCTACTGCACCTTGTGGGAAAATTTATTTAACTTCAAATGGATCTAGCCATTTCATCTTCAGCTTTCCAGGAAATAACTTTATCTTGTAATTGTATAGCAATACTTTCTGCCCAACTACAAATTCTTTTTGATTCAAATGCTTTTCATGAAGTCTACGTGTCTTATCTTCATAGATTCCTGAATTTTCATTCTTATCTCCTATAGTTCTTGAATTTGTAACTCCTTATGATTGCCAGCATCGTCGATTGACATGTTGTTGTACCCTAATTTTGGACCATCTTGACTCGGATCGAATCCGGGATGATTCAGGACCATTTCGGGTTGGTCTTGGGCCACTCCGGGTTGATTCGGATCATTCCGGGCCGTTCTGGGCAAATTCTGGCCCATTTTGGGGTGTCACACGCTGCATATGTTTCTGGACCCACCGCATATGTTCAGACATATGCGATCGCGTATGTTTTACCATCGCATATGTACAAACATACGCGATCGCGTATGTTTGTGACACGCCGCATATGTTAGGATACGCGATCGCGTATGTCTCTAGGGCAGATTTTTTAAAAGCTTTGGAACTCCATTCTGCGCGGAGGTTGGCATTTGGGGTTGGAAATTTTAGGTTGGCAATTTTCAAACTTTTTGACCTACAGATTTTAGGTTTTTGGCAGCTAAAAACGTGATTAATTCTCTTAATTAGGATTTTGGATTATTCTAAGCAATTAGGGTTAAAATAAACTCACAAAATCACTTAGACTTAGGTGATTTTATTCCCTAAAACTTGGAATCGGACTATTCTTTCTTCCCTTACACTCGGATCTAAGGAGAATCTACGAGAGGTTA
>CANYBF010215222.1:0-11492 GCA_948192965.1 Dalechampia spathulata | reverse complement strand
ACATATGCTTATCTTATGTCCAATTTGGTTCATTTTTCATATACTTCTTATTAACTCATCATTAAGAACTTCATTTAACCTTAATTAGAAGTAAATTTCTTAAATCATACTTAAACTTAACTATTTAATTCATAGTTCTTAAGTCATATACACTTAAAATGATATTAAGCCTTAATTCATCAAATTAACTTATATTAAGCTTTAATTTCACCACTTTCTTTGCTATTAATCTTTTGTTTGAAGTAAATCATCTTTAAAACTATGTTTTAAACTTATCAACCATTAAAATGTTGCTTGAATATTTTGGCCAAGGTGAAGAACTCAACACAAACACGCCCACACAATCACAACCCACTTTATTTCATGTCCTTTACAAGCCTAACTCATCTAACCATTAAAACATCAATCAAAATCCATCAAAAATACTACTTAAAGTTGATATCCTTTATATTTTGCTACGGATCTAATAGATCTTCACTTCTTTGACCTCCTTAAAGTTGCTTCCCACCTTAAAACAACATGCATGTACTTAAAAGAGTTAGATCAAACATAAAACAAAGTGAGTATACAAGATAAGGTTTCAGTTTTTAGAAGAAATCATGATTCTTCATGATTTCGATCATGAACTTGAAGGATCCTCAAAGAAAGGTTTTGGTCATGATGAGAAAGAGGGAAAACAAGAAGTGTTTCAACCTTACCTTAACATGCACTCAAGTATCTTACTGGAACTTGAAAAATCAAAACCCAAAAGTGGAAGAAAAACTAGTAAAACTCCAACTTCTTCAAGGATTAGCTTCAGTTTTGAAGGTAAGATGAGAAAAGCATTTGATCACCACTTAAACAGCAAGTAAATGAAGCTATTTTAGCTTAATATTAATCTAAACATATGGTTCTAACAATATATGTGAAGGTTTGAAGAGAAATGAAAGAGTAACGGAGCTAGTTTCATTTTTGTTTCAAAGAGAAATGAAAAGAAAGCTTAAGGAAAGATGAAGATAAGGTAAGTATGGAAGGAAATGGATGGCTTTGTTTTGGTCAAGGCAATGTAAGAAGGATACAAAATGATTAAATGATGGATAAGAGACCCATCCATAGCATTAAAGAGGTAGGGATGGAAAATGGTGGCATATACCCTAGCATATACTCTTACATACCACTTTTTTACCCTTATACATATATGTAATTGTATTTTTTTTAATCCACCAATCCAAACCTTAAATTTCATATTTATACACTCAATTCATACTCTAATACACCATATTTAATTTAAAATACCATCCATCAATTTCCTCAATCAAATAAAATACAATATTTAACCTTCTCTCTCTATCCACTAACACTAAAATCCAAAACTACTTTTTCAAATACCTATATACTTTTCCAAATACCAATTCCATTTCAATTATAATACAGTATTTTAAATCTATTTTAACTTATTTTATTTTTAATTATATTTATCTATTTATCTATTTACATATCATAATTTAAAACTAATCATAATTATGACATCACATTTATAACTTATGACATCATTATGACATTATTAATAAAATTACTAATTATACTTTTCTATTATTTATAAATTATTATATACTTTTACTAATACATTATTAATTCATAATTGTTCATTTTCTAATTCATAAAAATCATAATTTAATTCATACGTTTTCATTATGCTTACATCATCATCACTCAATTATGATATCATAATTAATTTTTAATTCAAATTTTCTAAAATTTGTATATATCTAATTCATGTTAAAACAATCATCTTGAGCTAACTTAATTAATCATACTAAGTGTTTTCATCATCGAAAACATCAATTAGTCACCATTTAGGGGTTGTTTCAGTGGTTTTCGTCAAAATTCCAATTTTCAACTTTAGAGCTATAAACTCTAATCTTATCATATACTTATCATTATAATCATAATTTCACATCATTAACACATCAATAACATATACAACAAGACATTTCATTCAAGTTATGAATGCAAAGTATGTGCTCATTTCAGGATATAACATAGTATGCCCGTACCACATATAGAAAAATTCTTTTAAATTGTAAATAATTTAAATTAACTAAATCAAATCACACACATTAAATCATGGGTCTAACAAACTCTATCTCATTTTTATCTCTTGATAAGTCACTTAATCTATGGGATAATAATAAGAATTTATACCTTCCATAATAACATTATTTACCTCTTCAGAAGATGTTATTATGCATTGCTAATAAATAAATATTAAATATGCATAAATTAACTAAAACAACTTATCATAGATATATTAATGCCTAAAAATTTTTGCAATAATAATAGTTATGATATTCTTTATAAAATGTTTATTTTCTTTTTTTATGCTATCATCTTATGTAGATATATAAATTTATTAAACTATTTTTAAACATCTAAATTTATTAATATCATTGTTATTATTTTTTTATAAATTTTTAAGTATTTTCTTTCTCAAATATACTTTTATGAATTATTTGTATAAATTTATTTAAATCCCATATATATCAACTATTTATACATTCAAATAGAAAATTAAATAATTTTAAATTTAATGTAAGAAATTTTAATATAATTATAATAAAAAAATGAACAAACATAATTTATCATATAATAAAATAATTAACATACTTATTATCATTTCAATAATAATTTTACTTTTAAATGACATTTTGTTGAACATGTTAACCACTTATCACTAATTCATAAATATTCGAATTAAATATAAATTAAAATAAATTTATAAAGATATGAATAATAAAGATTTTTAACTACACATAAATTACAATTAATTTATAAAGAAATGAAACATAATAAATTTATAATGATTCAATCAATAAATACCTACATCTACTTACTCAAAATTTAACTTAGATTTACACTAATTTTTCAATAAAGATTACAATCTAGAATCACAATTCTAGTAATACACAAGTATTTTCTCAAAACTTCATACTGAACCCTTAAACAATGTATTTCCCTAATGCTCACATAAAAACTCCACTCAATTATAATCCATTTCTATTTCTCAAACACAACCTAAGAGAAAGATTGTACATAAAACAAACAAAAATGTATTTAATAAACAAATTGATGATTGTAGATTGATTTCCTACCTTTAATAAGGTTAATCCACACTAATATAAATCATTTCTTGCTTATATCATCGTTGGAGATGCAATCAATGTAAAAAAAATCATTTTAGAACATTTCAAAAAATGCTGAAAATATGTATTTGAAGGTGTACGCCCGTACGTGTTCGCATACCCCCGTACGACACCCTAAAAATGATCCTAAAATTGGACAACAGGATCCATACGACCGTACGATCAAGTGATACCCTCATACCAAAACTTCTACCAAAATTACAACCTTGTACGACGTTCTTGTATAATCGTACAACCTAGGAAATCAAATAGTACACCCGTACCTTAACACGTATGCCAGTAACAAAGCTAAAATCATTCAAAATCAAGATTAAGAACTCCACGGTTCAACAATCTCCCTATAAACAAGGTTTTTTAATATCAAAACTAAGATTAAAACCCCCAAGGTCCAACAAATACTTATAAGGTAATTTTTGTTAGCTAAGTTAAACTTATTTAATTATTTCATATTACATTTAAGTCATTTTACACAAATGCAATGATTTTTTCTAATCAACACAAATGGAATGATTAATAATTAGCTTTTAATAAAAAAAATAGTACACAAAATTCAACAAGTAGACTCGTCTAAGTAAAAACAAAAACAAGCAAATAAATAAATAAGAAACAACAAAAAGAAGCGATCAAATAATCAAAATGAGAGGAACTAGTCCAGCTTCAGATAGAGAAATTTCAACATCCATTACTCAGGTGTCATCCACTCGAGAATGGAAGACAAAACTAGGAAATGTGGTGGTGATGTCCCTGTCAAATAAAAATTATCAAACACATATTAGACTAATGAAATCCAAGCAAGGAAATCCCAAATAAAGAGTGAATCTCATATGAATCATAGATGGCTCACTTGAGATACTGCAGAGTCATATTCTTCAAGAGGGAAGGATGACGTAAAACGAGGTTTCGCCATTCTTCTTTGTCGATCTTGCCATCGTGCTTAGTATCAGCCTCCTCAAAGGTCTGGCAAATGAGCAAATGATAGCATCATATTCACCAATAAAAGTTATTGCACGAAATAATTACCAACCAATTCATTCATAGGCTGGCTACTGCAACTAGGGAAATGAAGTTTAATTGAGCAGGAGGGCATAGAAATGAAGTGTAAAGCTCAAATGTTAATGCAATCAACTTCAATTAAGAAAGCACCTTATCTATTACGCTCTCTATGACATCATCAGACAGGTTCATACCAGATTCAGCAAGCGTAGCCACAACCATTTGCTTCACCTGTACAATATAGCTGATCACTCGAGATCATTTATTCATGTTCACAATGTTGCCACTAAGCATTATGAATGTGTGTTATCCCATTTGTCTTATGTCCACTATAGTTGAACAAAGCATTCATGGATTCAAATAATTGGATAAAGAGAAAAGACCATGGTGCTAATTTCCATTTTCTAATATTCTGTACAAGTTGTCTCCTTATTAAGGACACAAACGAAGCTGAATTTGAGCTATTCGTTGCACTGATTAAATTACAAAAATGGAAAGCAGCAGATAGATGTATAAGAAAATCAAAAAGCAATCTGTATCCGTATCTCACCAATCATAATTTGTTTATGCTTGAGGAAAATATTACCTCCTGTCTCTCAATGAAACCCTGCTGCTTGAGATCGTATAGTTGGAACGAAACTGAAAAAACAAAGGTAAAAATGGGGCATCCAAGATGCATCAGTGGAGGACATGCCTAATCGTTAAGAAGTAGAGAACCTGGAATATATAGAAAAACTAACAATGACCAGACTCTCCCCTGCAAAAGACAAGAAAAATACAAGAGAAATAGAACCCTTTGAAAATTGCTAGAAGAATGGAAACATAAAGAGAAGAGCTTGGACGCATCTGCATCATGTAGAGGTGACAATATTTGACATGACAAGCCAACACAACATGGAAAAATATATTTGAGTTATTCCCTATTAAATTCATGCCAAGTTCATGTCACCCCATTAATGACATTGTAAAAATCGAATCTTATCATGACCTGTTAACCCAATTTAAACATGATTTATATGCGGTGCCATATTGAATTAAGTTTGATATGTTAACTCACCTTAAAACTGCATCCATTTTATTTTATTTTGATGAATTAATCATATTATTTCATGTCATACTGATAATTTTGTATCAAACATATTAGATCAAACCCTATGACACATAAGTTAATCATATCAAATTGGTTGTGCCAAGTCATCCATGTCAAGGTTAAGATTTCAGGTCATGTTCAAATTAACTTTAAACTCATTATACTTATGGATCAAGATGATCAGAATATGACCTACCAGCCTGAATTACAACCCTTACTATCACGTATTTTCATCTCACTCTACTTGATTATTTTTTAGCATGCTCACTTACATTCAATCTTATCATCAGTGGGTGCATTAGGGTGAAAGACAGAGAGAGCACGTGCAAATTCTTCAAAATCTAGTATCCCGTTATGCTTGGTATCAAACAAGTCAAATACCTGTAAAACAAGATTGATCACGAGTACTAGCAAGCTTCTATGGTGAAAATTTAAGCAATATAAGAAGAAATGATAGCATCATGGACAAAGCCAAAAATAGAACTAGCAGACTCCAAAGGTTATCATGAAAAGAATACCCGATCTGCAAATAAACTCTCCTTTTTATTTGTCTTGAATAATGCCAGCTGAAATTCCTCCTGCACTCCATTTTAGTGAACTTCAATACAGTCACCTATAAGAAAGAGAAATCTCTACTGGTCTATATAATGGGAGTCCTTTAAAAAACACATCATTTCCACAATCCAGATGTAACGAAGCAAACGGACAATTCATTACCAGAAAATGGCTTAAGCCAAGATTTCTATACCTTGTTAATCAGTCCGTCATCAATCACAGCACTGCTAATCTTCTTAAATAGTTCATACAGTGCTTCTATTTCACTCACACTAACTGCATTTGTAGAAAATAAGCTCTTAACACGGTGTTTTATGGAATTAAATGCAGAAATACCTATGCCTAACTGAAACAATAACATTTGTGTACCATTTGTGCATGAGAACGCATTGCATAAGTGATTCTATGATCAGTACCCTTTTAAGGCAATAATCAACTTATTTCATCTTACTACGAATCCAAGATTATTTTTATACTTTCACAAAATAATTCCTGAAACCCTAACTAGATATTTTGACAACAAGATTACATACATACTGTTTCCCTTGCAAGAACTTCTGGATCTTCCAGGCCACTGGGCTGTTTGTCAGCATCACAACAATTCACCGTAACAGTGAAGAAATGCTTTAACCCGTCCAGGCAATGTACCATTATCTTTTACAGATGTCAAAACCCTCCATACCTAGTATAAGAAGAAACATTACTAGAACACTCCCGTGTATAAAATATCTTTATTAGCGAAAATGTGATGATAGAGATGAAAAAGAAATGGCAGGGGAACTGAGAGAAGACTTCTAAAGGCATTATGTTAAACCATGACATGGAGGCTGTGAAACCATTGAGCAGTAAAGACACATGACATAACCTCCTACCGGGAATGTAGAAAAAATGGTACTAAAGAACTACAGAAATCAAGTTTTGTGTTCATAGGATTTTAGAAAACCTTGGAGTACGATGTAGGAATGGAAAGAGAATAATTCTTAAAATGAACTAAGATCATGAGTAAGAAGTACAAATATTAGAAAAAATTTTCCAAATATTTATAAATCTGAGAGCCCACAATAATTGAAAATTTCAGAACAAAAGATGTAAAATTCAACAAATTTAAATTCTTTTCAGTATAAGAAATGCACATTGTTATTTAGCTTTCTTAGATGCATTAAATTCCAGATTTGGGAAACTCCATAGACTTGATACAGTAAATAGAGAACGACATCCATTCAGATTCAGAAATAGTCAATGATCATACTTTTTTGTTTAAAGAAAAAAAAACAGTTTCAAACAAATAAAAAGAGAAGTTTTAACAAATAACAAAACATCACAGGCATAAGCAAGACAATAGTCTGAGCTGCAAATCAATTCCAAACAAATAAAAAGAGAAGCCATAAAATCATTGCATATGTAAATGCAGTCTTGCATTAGATTAAAAAGAATAAAAATGAAAATGGATCTCATTAGCAAAAAAGAAACGACAAACGGGAACCAATATGAAAACTAAGAACGACAAATTAATCAATGCATTGTACGAACAGATTCAAAGACCCAACATTTTGAATCCAGCAGCTCTGCCGCAATAAAATCAAGAATTGAGGGCACAAACATTCAAGAAAAAAGCATAAAGATCCATGGCCCACCCACAATAGATCAGATGAATCTCAGAGGTAAAAATTGGCCATTTCCACTGAATTCAACGAAAGATATTTCATTTTATTAAAACAGTAAAAGATCAAAAAAATAAAAGAGAATCAAACCAAAAACAAAGAGTAATGAATCGTAAAGATAGATAAGAAAAGGGCATTTACTTTACCTTTTAGAGATCCTTAAAAGGGAAAAGAACCATTGAAATGGAAGATAAAGAGCAGTGAAGATTCCAATGCATGTTCTTTTTCCTTCTCTTTTTTTTAATAGTTTTTTGATTTTATTTTTCTAATCATGAAAGGAGAAAGAGAGAACGGAGGGCGAGGAGGAAAGAGAGGAGGGGGTTGATATTGTTAAGCTGGCAGTGACAGTGATTTGTTTACAATGAAAGGACAAAAGACTGTACTTCCATACCAAAATCACATCGCTCATATTCTTTTTATACCTAAAATCGATAAGAAATTATGTTATTTAGAAAAACCCACATTAAACCCCTGAACTTTCACACATTTCCATATGGACTCCTTAAATTTTGTTTGTGCTGTGTTTTCAATATTTATTTAATTCAAATTAAAGACATTTTAAAGGCAACATGGGAGTGTTGTTGGTGTCATGTAGTTACATCAAAAATATGATATTTTCAAGATAAATTTGAGTCTTGTTAGCTTTAACACGATTTATATCATACGAAAACTATAAAATTAAGCATGAATAAATTTTAAGCATATAAAAAAATGAATAAAGAGTTTACATAGAAATATATATGATAAAATGATAATAATTTGGATCAATTTTCATGAAATAAGCAATCATACTCAAAAATATAAAATTTTATAGCTGAAATGGTTTTAAATATATGAAATAAGCTAATGGACAAGTGCTAAATGAAAAGTATGAAAAATGCAAAGTAATTATATAAAAAATGCAATTGCTTTAAGATGAAAATATATAAGTAATGGTAAAAAATATTTTAAAATAAAAGGAAATATAAGTCATATGAAAACTATAGAATTAAGCATGAATAAATTTTAAGCATATAAAAAAATGAATAAAGGAGTTTACATAGAAACATATATGATAAAATCGTAATAATCGTAATAATTTGAAATAAGTATCATACTCAAAAATATAAAAATTTATAACTGAAATGGTTTTAAATATATGAAATAAGCTAAGGGACGAGTGCTAACTGAAATGTATGAAAAATGCAAAGTGTTATATCCTAGGTTTTGATGTATAAGTCATGTATGAGTCAATTTAAGTTATTTGTAAGTTTTTAAATAGTGTCTTTGTGGTGGTACAGGCGTACCAATTTTGGTACGAGCGTACCAAATAGTTTAGTTAAATGGTACGGCTATACGACTGACCGTACCTAGTTAGAACTATTTTATTGAGCTTGGTATGGGCGTACCATTGAGTGGTACAGCCGTACGTGAGCTCGCAAGAAAATGCTTTGTCAGTAAACCTATTTTGGTATGGGCGTACCATTGGGTGGTACGGCCGTACGTGAGCTCGTAGGAAAATTGCTTGTCAGGAAAATTGGTTTGGTACGGGCGTACCAAGTGATGGTATGATCGTACCACATTTCCTTTTCATTTTCCAATGGTAAAATTTGAATCCGTACAGGTGTACAATGACTGGTACGGCCGTACGTGACTTATAAGAAAATTTTTTAAGTCTTTCAAACGGCTATTTTTGAGATATAATTTTCACATCTTTGACCCTAACAGTTATTTTCTGCAGAGCTTCTATTCCATTGAGCTTGTATTGTCTATTGCAAGTAAGTCAACTTGTATTTTGTGTAATTTGCTATTGAAATCTCTCTTTCATTGTATTCCCATTGTAAAAGCTAGGGTTTGCTTTTAGTGGGTTGGTGTGTGATTAATGCTTGGGCATTAATTTGTATTTAAGAGATAGTAAGGTTGATTCTTGTAAAAGTTTGAGTGTGAGCCTTGAAAACACTGGGATTTAGGATTCATTTAAGGAATCCATGTTGTAAATCGATTGAGATTTAGTGGAACCCTAAGTCGAGACTTAAGAAAAGTGGACGTAGGCAAGAGTTTGGCTAAATATAAACCGTGCATGTGTTACCTTCCATAAAGGGATTTTCATTTGGTATCAGAGCTTTTGGTGCTCATTGCTGAGAAGAAGTAACATTCTTGAACTAAAGATCCTATAGCAATAAGTGAGAGTCAATCATTTACAAGACCCTTATACTTTGATGGAACGGATTATCCATACTAGAAGCACCAAATGGAAGTTTTCTTGGACAATGGTGGAATTGAGCTATACGACTTGATGGTAAAAGAGTACTTACCTCCAACAATCATAATTGATGGTGTTGTCTCTCTTAATAAGAGGGACGATTGGACAATAGAGGAATTAAATATGAACTTCCAAAATAAAAAGGCAATGAACATACTATATTGTGCCATAAGTCGTGAAGAATTTGGTCGAGTATCACATTGTATCACTGCAAAGCAAGTGTAGACTGCCTTGGAGACTCACCATGAAGGAACCAAGCAAGTTAGAAACAAGAAGATTCAATTGCTGACATATCAATATGAGTTGTTCAAAATGAAGGCAGATGAGTCAATTTCTGAAATTTACAATTGACTCATGGTGATCATGAATGGCCTAATGAAGCTTGGCAAGATGTATCAAAAAGAAGATATCAACAACAAAATATTGTGAGTGCTGCCTAAGAAAGATTGGGAAGCTAGAGTAACATCCATCGAAGAAGCAAATGACCTTTCAGTATTATCAACTGATGTGCTTCTCAGGAAGCTTCTTATACACGAGATTACCCTTAAGCAAAGGGTAAAAGAAGATAAGCGAAGAGGAATTGCACTTAAGGCTTCAAAAGAAGAAGATACCTCTTCCACAAGCGAAGGGGACCTTGAAGATGAAGTGGCTCTCCTTTCCAAACGTGTCAAGAACTTCCTTATGAAGAAGAAGTTTAAAAAGGATGGCAAGAAGCCATTCGAGTCAAGAAGGGACTTCAACCGAAGGGACAATGTCACGCCTTTTCACCGCGACATGCTCCCGTAAAATAATTAATGATTTTCAATACTTGGAAAAACACTAATTACTTTACAAGGGGCTCGTATGAATTTTTTTTATATGTTCGTGTTGATTACTTACTTGGTTAAGATTTATCGATTTGCCATTCTAAAATATTGCGGAAGTCTAGTCCCTGTGATACATTCATACATTTATTGCCTGATATACTAATTTAAATTACTTAATCGATTTAATTACTCCTATCCAAGTCCTTGTCCTTATAGTACTGCTGAATTGGTCCGTTGAGAATCCGTGCTCGCCTTCATCTGTTAATCTACGTTCATCAAATGAAGAACGCTGAGTATAAAACTCAGTGGTGCTTAAACTCATAATATAGGAAATATAATCATTTATAACACATATAGGAAACAAGTTATATAAACCAGAACATCATAATATTAGGTTACCAATATTCATTTTAGAATATTAATTCTAACATTTCTAATGTATATCAATATTTAATTGATTTTCTACAATATCAGTTCATAATTCATTCCTATTTATTACATATGATTATCTTGCATCAAATATATTCTTTTTTTTTACATATCGTTTTCATGTATTTATGTAATCATCATGTATATCATCTCATTTATATTGTTACATTTTTTCATGTATTATAAGATTTATATCACAGAATAACTAATCATTCTTCAATTAATTAACACCTAATATATCACCTTATCATTTAATTAATTATCCTCATTTAAGCATGTCATACCACCAATATATTTGTTTCATAATGTAATAAACATGTTACGAATATCATCATCATAGTCAACATCAATAATTCATCATCATCAACATCATCATGATTCATATAAATGCATTGATCAATACCATCATATATACGTCATGGTATGAATATCAATAATGGTCAATTTCACATGTAATAATCACATCAATTAAATCATCACCATATAATTCATGATTTATGTCATGGATGAGAATGCATTCATGTTATGCATTCT
>CANYBF010215219.1:0-10475 GCA_948192965.1 Dalechampia spathulata | reverse complement strand
TGAGGAGCAGCAGACAAATAGGGAGCCTGTCAGGCTCTGGCTTAAAAAGCTTAAACAATTTGCTTATGATGCTGAAGATTTGTTTGACAAGTTGGCCTATGAGAACCTTCGTCAAAAGGTTGAAGCTGAGCTTGAGGTATGCTGCTCTAATCCATTCTCGAAGGTCAATCATTGTGCTAAAAATACTTATTTTCATGTCAAAATGGCCCATGAAGTGAAAAATGTAAATGAGTCCTTGTCTAAGATTAAGAGTGAAGCTATGGGTTTTCAACTTCAAGTCTTATCTGGTAGTAAACTGATCTCTAGAGTCGACTTGGACCGAGTCACAGACTCGGTACTTGACAGTCCAGTTGTAGGGAGGGAAGCTGATGTCTGTAAAATTGTTAACCTGCTTGCCTGCTCCAGGGAGCAACAACTTGTTACCATCGTCCCCATTGTGGGAATGGGTGGTCTTGGAAAGACATTTGTAGCGAAATTAGTATGTCAGGAGGTTATAACAAGGAATCTCTTTGATGTTAAAATATGGATCTGTGTGTCTGACAATTCTAGTGAACAAAGAATTTTAGGAGAAATGTTGCAAAGTATCTGTCCGAATGTGGGAGGGTTGACAAACAAAGATGCCATTGTTAGCCAGCTCCAGAAAGAGCTAGAGAGGAAGAGATTCCTTCTTGTTCTTGATGACGTGTGGGAGGATGCATCCAAGTGGTGGGATAACCTAAAGACTCGTTTGTTAACGTTTGTCAAAAGCAATAGAAGTGCAATTCTTCTTACAACTCGCAAAGAAGATGTCGCATCTATTACGGAGACTTCTCCACAGCATAGGCATAAGTTGGATTGTTTGTCTGATGATCAGTGTTGGTCAATTATCAAGAATAAAGTGGTTGTAAACCAAGGAGCATCCATTACGGATGACTTGGAGTCTATTGGGCATGAGATTGCAAGAAAATGTAAGGGAGTGCCCTTAGCCGCAAAAGTTTTAGGAGGGACACTGTCGGGCTTGAAATTGGAAAAAGAAGAATGGTTATCCATTTTAAATGATAAAGTTTTGAATGTGTCAGATAAAAACCACAACGTGGAGGCAATATTAAAATTGAGTTTTGATCACTTGCCTTCATATTTGAAACCATGTTTCGCTTATTGCTCAATGTTTCCAAAAGATTTTTTAATTAAAAAAGAAGAGCTGATTGAACTCTGGATGGCTGAAGGTTTTCTTGAGCCATGCGCGGGAGATGCTGGTGGCAAGTACTTTAATGCTCTAGTTTTTAATTCCTTATTCCAAGATGTTGAAAGAGATGGATACAAGAACATTGTAAGTTGCAAGATGCATGATCTTGTGCATGATCTTGCAATATCTCTCTCCAAACCTGAAGTATTGACTTCAGAGAGCAATTCATTGCAAGTTGATTTGTCTTGCATTCGACATATTGTTCTAGATTGTCAATATGCAACAAATTCAATGGCAGCCTGTGCCAAGAAGTTGCGTACTGTTTTTTTGTCAAAGGATGTCGATTTTGATGGGTCATGGAAGTTGAAAAATTTGCGGACTCTAAAGCTGAGAGGTGCTCGAATTAAGAAGTTGCCATCTCAAATTGGTGAGTGGAAAAGCTTGAGATATATTGATGTCTCGGAGACTGAACTTGAAGCTTTGCCCAAATCCATCTCTAAGCTTTACAATCTACAAACGCTGAAATTCCTTGAGTGCTTGCATCTTGAGTTTCTTGCTAGAAAGAAAATCCAATATTTGGTGAACTTAAAGCATCTTGAATTTTCATATGATATGCAGATGCCATGTGGGTTAGGAAGGTTAACTAATCTTGAAAGATTACAGTTATTTGCTGTGGGAAGTGACATGGGTGGTAGCATTAAGGAACTAGAATGCTTGAATGAATTAAGAGGGGAGTTGGAAATAAATCACCCTGAGAATGTGAGGGATAAGGAGGAAGCCAAAAGAGCAAATCTGAAGGCAAAAAAGAAAATAACATCCCTAAAGTTTCAATGGAGTTTAAATAGAGCAATTAAAGATTTGAATGACGAAGAAGTGTTGGAAGGGCTTGAGCCTCACCCAAACATTGAGAGAATAAGGATAGGTGGTTATTCTAGTGAAAAATTTCCAGAGTGGGTATTAAAGATGACGGTTGCAAGCCTTGGTGATTCTTTCACGCTACTGAATAATTTGGTAGAGCTGATACTATATTACTGTCATTACTGTGAACAAGTCCCAAGCCTAGGAAATCTCCCAAGTCTTGAATATCTCGAGATGAGGTATATGATGGGGGTGAAAAGTATAGGGAATGAGTTCTATGACGTTGAAAGTGGTGGAAGGACGCTGTTTCCATCATTGAAACGTTTTGTTTTAGAAGAATTAAGCGGGTTAGTTGAATGGAAGGCGCCAGAAGTAGATGACACAGTTGCTGCTGTATTTCCTTGCCTAGAAGAATTACAGATTAGCAACTGTTATCGTTTGACAAGAATCCCTATGAGCCATCTTTCTTCAGTAGTGAAACTTGATATTGATATGTGTGAGGAGCTGGAATATATATTTGATGAAGTGCAGTCTTTTCCTTGTCTCGAGAGTTTAGGTATAGCAAACAGTAAATTAACTTGTGTTCCAAGCGCATTCGGATCCTTTACATCTTTACATAAATTGAAGCTACGCTTTTGCCACAGCCTGGTGTCTATTCCGAAAGAATTAGGAAATCTAAATTCTCTTATTTCCTTGGAGATCTATAGTTGTAGAGGATTGAAAGAATTTCCTGCGAAAATTTTAGGCAGCCTCACTCGATTGAAGATATTGCAAGTTGGTTGTTTTTCAGATGATTTGAATGCAGATCTATCCTATTTGAATTTGATCCATCACCTTTCTTCCTCTCTTGAGGAATTAATTATAGGGATGGGTAGTTCCACTTTTTTGCCAAATCAACTTCAGTACCTCAGTTCCCTGAAGTTTTTGAAGATGGAGTATTTTCACAAATTGGAATCATTGCCAGAGTGGTTGGGCAATTTTTCTTCTCTTGAGCACCTTCATATTGAAAGTTGTGATGGTCTGAAGAATCTACCATCAGCAACAGCAATGAAGCGTCTTTCAAAATTAACATTTTTAGAAATTCGTGATTGTCGCCACCTTGAGAGAAGTTGCACCATGAACGGCTCTGAGTGGTACAAGATCTCTCACATTCCCAAGGTCTACATCTTTCCACCACCTCAGGTAAAATGAAGGATTCATTGTATATGTATCAAATTCAGTTTCATGGTATTCAATTTATTTTTCAAAATGAATTAATTGTGGAAATTGAAATATATATATATTTTTTAATAGTAGGCAGCATAAGAGGGCATCATCAGCTGTAAAAAGCTCCGACTCCATTGGTATTAAGAAACTCATCTCTTACAAATTTTTTCCTATTGGCCTTGTATTGTCTTTGATGTTAGAGCAGAGGTATTTTCACCTGCTGCTTAGTTTAGTATATTTTTTTGTTAATTTAAGGTTGCAATGCAAAGGATTTGAATGTGGATTGGCTATTGGCCATTGGGTAATCTCTAATGTGGGTTAGAATTTTACGAACTTGAAGGCAAAATAATCTTTTCATATTTTCATTTTATTCAAGTATTCTATGAGGTGTGATAGTAAAACATTGTCATGCCTTTTTATGCAATTTGTAAACATGGAGCTAGCCGCCATGCCAGGTGCAATATGTGTATGTCTTTTGTGCAGGTTTCTCCTGCTTACATATTGAGCACATGCTTGATTCTGCAAAATGAATTAAATTATCAATGAAAGAAGTAGCCTTATTCTATTCAATCATCGTATCCTATTGAGCTCTCATTGTATTTTCCCTATGTGATGCTTGTGTTACGTTATACCTTTCTCGTGCCCATTTGTATATTTATGACTATATTGTGATTAATATTCATGAGTTAACCCACTTGCTATTTATAATGGATTATATAAGTGAACTGTTGGGTGGTTTGTGAAGGTAATGTCCTACATGAGTGCCATACAATCTTAAATTGGGACCATGACATCTAAGCATTGGGTTTATATGTAAATTTCATTGGGGCAATTAGATAAATGTCTAGGAAAGATAATCTTAAATTTTATCATAAATCAAATTGATTTTAAAATAATGAATTCGTAGTATATTTGTTTGTTAGATTGAACGCATAAAAGTCAATGAACTACATAACAAAGGATGATTCTTCCTTTTAACATCATGAGAAGTTAATTTATGATCCCAAATATTTTTATCATAGGAATGTCTAAAGCATCATAAGGAGAGCATCGATTTTGAAAAAAGATCAAGATGGGGATGGTATCTATGTTTGTTTTGTGAAGATTCTACTATTAACTAATTTAGATTTTAGAGATGTATTTATAGTTTCTAACATAAATAAAATAATGATATTATATATGGGATGTTATTCATGCATAATTCCGATAAGAAAATTCCCAAAACAAGACCACACAAGCACGAAATAGAGAAGCAAAGAAAGAAAACGAAGAAACAAACACAAGATTTACGAGGTTCGGCAATTTGCCTACGTCCTCGGTTGCAGAGAGCAGCTGATTTCCTTTTGTTAATCAAGAAAAGAAGATATCAGTACAGGGAAGAGATTTTGCTGGATATAATCCCTAAAACCGGTAACAGTAAACCGGGTCAATAAAACCGGTAACAGTAAACCGGACCGGAAAAAAACCAGTCCATACCGCGGGGGCACACCTCCATTAAATTTTTCTCAAAATTTACGTCGCACCACGAACTTTTCGGGTCGGGTACAAATTCAAAACCATCAAAAATTATTCAAGACACAAATACAACAATTATCACCTAAGAAAAATAGCTCTGAGATGGACAAGATCTCTGACATTCCGAGAGTTGATATCAGACATGAATCCAAGGTAAAATGATGGGATCTTTAAAATATCAATCAACTGTATAACAGGAGGAAGAAGAATGAAATAGGAAGCTGTGTGTCTAATCCGTCTGGTCCATTTTCAGTTGATACTTAGTTTAGGATTTTTCCATTTTAAATTGTAATCGAAGGATGCAAATGGGTATTGGCCATTTGGGTAATTGATATTGTAATGAGCTACAATCAACTATTGTTGATGTTTACAGACATTTGATTATGATTTAATTTATTTATGTTTCTTAGGAAGTAGGAAATAATTGATGTATATGTCAATAAATATAATTTAAATATTAATAGAGATATATTTGTATAATAATATTTATTAATAAATATTTATCTATAAATAAATTTACATATGTAATTTGCTGTTAGATTTATTTAACTTAAATATATAATTTAAAAGTTTATGAGCAAACCTTTTTTTTTTTATTGTTATTGTATATTACAAGTTGGGTATTATACAATTCTCAAAGTTGCGTAATCGTAGACGTATGGCCGGCCAAACCATTTATTGTGTTATAAAAAGACTGGAGATTTGTTTTGAACAAACAACGACTCAACCCCTCTTTCACTACTATTTTTCTATTATAATTTTGATTATTTGGCATATTTATATTTCAAAATCTATAAAACTCAATCAAAAAATTATTAATTTAAAAATCATTTTAAATCAACTAATGTTAGATATCATCAATTTCATACGAATTAAGGTTAAATGTACTATAAATCACTATACTAAACTTTATTCATTTTCCAAACAATCATTGAATTCAATTTTTCTTATTACAAAACATCATTTGTATTTTATCAAGAGATCATTCAAAGAGATTACCATAAAATTCTACTTGCATGTCAACACCAACCACTGCACTAGCATTGACTTGGTCTGGTTTGATAAAAGTTGTTAAAATTTTCACTTGTTTCAAAAATTGCTAGACTTTTATATCAAAATTTTAATATAATAAATAATAAAAAAATTTATTCAAATGCCCATAAAAATTTTATTTCACTATTTAACATTATAAATTAATTAAGAAAATTTTCAAATATTTAACTAAAATTTTAAAAAATATAAAAAGTGATTATTATGTTTATTATTTAGTTTAACAAAAATATGAGTTTAATTATTAAATTATAATTAGATAATAAATAATAATTTTAAATTCAAAAAATTCATCATTTAACTTCTAAAATATTACCTTTATAATAAAATTATCTAAAAAATTAGACAAATTTACTTGTCTATCAAAATGCATGATCTTGAAAGTTGCAAGATGAATATGGGAATATTGAAAGTTGCAAGATGCATGATCTTGTGCATGATCTTGCAATATCTCTTTCAAAATCTGAAGTACTTGCATTCGAGGACCGTTCAGCTGAAGTTGATTTGTCTTGTATTCAGACGTGTTAATCTAGCAGGTGAATATGCATTGAATTCAATGGCTGTCTATGCCAGGAAGTTGCATTCTGTATTTTTATCAGAGAAGATTGTTTTTGATGAGTCGTGGAAATTGAAGAACTTGCGGACTCTAAAGCTGAGTAGTGCTCCAATTAAGAAGCTGTCGTCTCAAATTGGTGAGTGCAAAAGGTTGACATATATTGATGTCTCGAAGACTGAAATTGAAGCTTTGCCTGAATCCATCACCAAGCTCTACAGTCTGCAAACATTGAAATTCCTCGAGTGCTGGAAGCTGAAGAAGTTTCCTAGAGAGAGAATCAAATATTTGGTGAACTTGAAGCATATTTAATTTTCCGAGGAAGAGAAGGTGGCTAGTGGGTTGGGAAGGTTAACTAAACTTGAAAGGTTGCCGTTAATTGCTGTGGCAAGTGACAGAGGAGGTTGCATTGAGGAACTAAAATGCTTGAATGAACTAAGAGAGGAGTTGGTGATAAAGAATCTTGAGAATGTAAGAGATAAGGAAGAAGCCAAAAAAGCAAACTTAAAGGCCGAAAAGAAAATAACAGCCTTGAAGTTTCATTGGAGTCGGCGTGATGAGGAGGAAGATTTGGCTGGTGAACAAGTGTTGGAAGGCCTTCAGCCTCACCCAAACATAAAGAGAATAGAGATAGATGGTTATTCGGGTGAAAAATTTCCAGAGTGGGTATTGAAGATGAAAGTTGCAAGTGATAATGATTGTTTCACATAACCGAATAATTTGGTGAAGTTGAAACTACATAAGCTGAACTTCTGTGAACAAGTTCCAAGCCTAGGGAATCTTCCAAGTCTTAAATATCTGTAAATGATAGATATGGAGAAAGTGAGAAGTATAGGGAATGAGTTGTATGGTATTGAAAGTGGTGGAAGGAGGCTGTTCCCATCATTAAAGTGTCTTAGTTTATTAGGTTTGAATGGCTTGGTTGAATGGAAGTAGATGAGAGAGTTGCAGTTGTATTTCCTTGCCTTGAAGAATTAACTATTTGGCATTGTGAGGTTTTGACAAATTTTCCAATGAGCCATCTTTCTTCGCTGGTAAAACTTGATATTAGCAACTGCGGAATGTTGGAAGATATATTTGATGAAGTGCTAAGTTTTCCAGGTCTTAAAAGTTCGGGTATCATCTTCCTGTTGGGAAACGAACAAAATTCAATAACAATATTTTCAATTATATTTAGAAAATTATTATGCCAACTTAAAATAAGAAAATTCCTAGATTCACTGGAGGGGTCACAAGCGGTCCCACTTAAAACCCAGGAGTCTTGACAGAATTAACTTAATTATTTATAACAAAATAACTAACTAAATATAACTAAAATAAAGCTATTAAATAGGGGAGAAAAATAAATAACAGGAAAAAAGAACACCAGAAATTTTAACGAGGTTCGACAAATTTTGCCTACGTCCTCGGACACACCCACTATAATATTTCTTTTATAAAATATTACAAGAAGAAAAGAAATAAGACCAAGTTACAAATTGGAAGACTTGGAATGGGATATCTAAACCTAAGGGGAGGGGTTTAATTTATAATCAAAACCCTCCCCTCCTTCCCATTTTTCTCCCGATGTGGGATTGGGAAAATACACAGGAATGAGCCACGCAAGGAAGGAGCATCCACGCGGAAACCCACCAGCCCACTTTGTTGACTTTTTCAACATTTATGTCATATAACTATTGTCAATTCTTTTATTTATCATATTTGTCATATTGATATAAAAACCACATAACATTGTTGTTTCTATATAATCATGCTCATACTACGTGGTTTGTTTCTAATGTTGACTTTATGTTAAGCTTTGATAATGTCCTTTTAGAGATTGGCTTGATCGTGTCCTGAAGAGCTTTACTATAGATTCTTATATTAATTTACTTTATTCTATTGCATTAATTGGTTGATAAATGTAGAAGGCCAAAAATAATGCTATTTATGAGGCAACTTCATTTTATAGATGCAAGATAACTTTGCAAGAATGGCTACAAAGTTTAAATTCAATACCACACTTAACTTCAATCAATCATGGTCCTAGTTGTTTAGTTATGGATTATAATTGAAATGTTAATTGGGTTCCTCCTATAGTAAATTGATGGAAATTCAATGCGCTATGTTCAAGGATGGTAAGCCAAGAACTATTTTTATGGTAATTTACATAAATCATCTTAGTTTGTTGGTTTATGGTATCTCTCTTTATGGTAAGTCAAGAACTATACTTAAAAAACATCAATTTGATTGTTATGATACCAAAAAGATTGAAAGTTTTACAATCATATTCTTTAATTAGAAAGATCATATTTTCTCTATCTCAAATTAAATAATATATTTTATTTTTAAAATTTATCTCAAAATAAATGAATTATTTGAGAAGTTGAAATATCATTAATAATTTATTTATTTATTTATTGTTATTTAGAAGTATTAACAAAAGAAAAAGAAACGGTATTTGAATTTTGATAACCATATTAAAGTTATTTACTTCATTAGATTCGATGAAGTAATAAATAAGTAATCATGTATAAAATAAAGGTATGTGAAAATTGCAATGGGGAAGGTAAGAAATGAATACCAGAAAACCAACTCAACAATATATATATATATATATATATATATATATATATATGAAAGAAAGTAACCAACTCCATTAATTGATTCAACAAAATTTCGTAATTCCATGTTTGTTGGATCGTTGAGGCTATTGAATGATGAAAAATAAAGTATATATTTATTGTAAAGAAAAATAAAACTGAAATTTTTTTATAATAATATATGTTAGTTTTATTAATATTATATATATATTAATTTTATATTAATTATTAATATATAAATAATAATTAATATATTTATAATATTTGATAAAAATTAATATATTATTATAGCATCTATAAATAATTAATTTTATACCATGAAGTAATGTTAGGTAACAATTTCTTATTTTAGGGGTGAATATGTGCTTGTATATATATATATATAAATTAAGAATTTAATTTTAGCTTTGATGTGCCGTCTTTAGAGTGGCAACTCTAATTTTATGAATTTTAATATAAATACATTTTATTTTCTTATATAGTATAAAGTAAAAGCAGCAAAATATGTATATAATATCATTATTTTATCTGAAGTCAAACAAAACCACTAAATAAGTGCACACAATTATATTTTAATATTCCACTTTATAAATATTCCATTATATATCGAATTTATAAAATTAAAATTCAATTTATACTCTATATTTTTTATTAGAGGGAAAATACAATTGTTCTTTTTTTTTTTATTGTTGCATGCACCTCTTATAAGAAAGTAGCGGCTCTCTATCTTTCAGTTATAAAATGAAAAAAGAAACAACTTTTCTTAATCGAATTACGTAAGAAATGCTCAAAGTTGCATCCGTTAACAATGTTGTTAATGTGGGTAAAAATGTTCCCTTGATAATTTATGGGTGGTGAAGGATTTCTTGGATTTTTGATTGTTGCATTCAAATTAAAACAAGAATGGTAGATCTGCAAGAAAGCAAATGGAGGAAAGCAAGAACATCACTTGGTTTAAGCAAGTGTTTTTATGTTCTAAAACAAGATGATCATGATCATCGACCTCGACATCAGCAACAAAAAGAAGAATACGATGATAATAATAATAATAATAATAATAATAGTTTTCTGGTAGTGGTCTGTCACACCCGTAGTTTAGACCCTAGTAGTTTGTACGCTAGGATACGGGTAGAGGTATGTATGCGTATGGATTTTGTTATGCTTGACGATGTGTATGCGTGTATGTATGTATGTATGCTTGTACTTGTGATGGTATTTTGTGACACTGTTGCCTTATTGGGAAGTGTGACTTCTCGGTTGGATGAGGAACAGTGAGTGTGATGTGTTAGGATTGGGTTAGAAGTGTATTTTCCAGGTTTCGGGCTAGTTCAGGGTTTTGAATGGGGCATGGCCTGATTTTAGGCATGTGGTACGGGCGTACGGGATACCGTACGGGCGTACCGATCTTCTTAGAGGACGTACGGGCTGGCTGTCCGGCCGTACGAGATTAGAGGGAACAGAGAGTTGAGAGCCTCGAGTGCGTACGGGCGTACCAGAAGGGCGTACGGTCGTACCGCAACTCACAGGAATCAGGTTTGCTCGCAGG
>CANYBF010215215.1:0-15232 GCA_948192965.1 Dalechampia spathulata | reverse complement strand
ACACTCATTTATTTATCATACCATTTCACCTTTTCATAAATATATTCCATAATTATCAACTATCAATCTTATTCATGATATGATACTATCATCATAAAAGAATCCTATCATTTACTTCCATTTATCAAAATAAGAACTCATGATATAATATTAGCAAAATAAACATTGCTCCAAATAATCGTATAAATATGTCTATATGTTATTTACTAAATTTTCATATCATTTTTTTTTAATTTGACAAAACTATATTATATTTAATCCATCACATGTCCAATTATGATCTTATTATTATTTCTATTTCCTTATATTAATACTCAATTATTCAATAACCTAGTTATGATATCATCATACCTAATTATGACATCCTTACTAAAAATCACCAAGTTTATTTTCTAATATTTTCATATCATTTATATACCTTTAAAAATTATGTTATCAATCCATCATTAATCATTCTTAATAAAACTAAAAATCATAATTAAGCTCAATTGCTTACATCATCTTTATTCATTTATGACATCTTAATTGAATTTTCAAATTCCATTATACTTTCTTTTCTATATATTTGATCTTATGTTAAATAAATCATCTCAGACATATATACTCCAATTTTCTTTTTTTTTTCCATTATTCTCTAATCCATAATTCTTGCTATACGTATATATATATATATTATATGTACATTATTCATTCGTATAATTCATTTATACGATCCTTAATCATACTTAATTTATAACTTATACATACTCCAAATAATAATGATATTTATCTTAATTTTCTCAATTGCATACATTTCTATGTATACTTAAATATTTTTACCTCGATATACATGCATTTAATCGATTGATCCAATTTTACACGATCCAACTTATGTTTCATATTCGACTTATTCTACTATCAACTTATCATCATTTCTTAATTTCAATAAATATTGCTTATCATTTAAAATAATATTTAAAATTTTCTATCTCGAACACATATTTTTCCATCATTCCATATCATCATTTAATTTTTGATCGTATAGGGGGTAATTTCATCACCTGAATTATTTAGACGATACACGTAAAAAAATGAGGATGTGACAGTGTCACACCTAAGTCCTGTACTACAAGAAGTTGTTAAATAACAAAATTTCATGTAATAAAGAAAAACAATGCTTTGTGTTTGAAATTTGTATTACTTATGGCTAAGTTTATGTACAAGTGTTGTACTTGCATTAATGACATTAAAACATTTACATGAAAAATGTTAAAATCAACATAGAGATTCTTTGATGTGCATCAGACTTTACCCCTGTCGTTGACCAGTCTTGTGCAAGATTTTCTATTCAACTATTTTAACGCTCTCCTTTTACTTTTTAAGAGCTTTAAATTTTGCATGAGTTGTCCAAGCAGATTTTCAACTCATCCAGCAAGGATTTTTCTTTTTGCCTTAACTTTTATGTGAACCGCCTATATAGGTTTTCAGCTCACCAGGCTTTTCCTTTTTATTTTGTTTTTCTTTTTCCCTTTGCTCTAGATAAAATACTTCTTCAGCCGATCAAGGTTGATGAGTTCTGAGAACTCATTGCCCTCCAAGTCTGAGAAACGAATAGCGCCTTTGGATAAGATCTTTTTAACTAGGAATGTGCCTTCCCAGTTTAGTCTGAATTTCCTACGAGGGTCACAGATGGCTAGTCTGACTTGCTTCAGAACTAAATCACCTTCCTGTATGGTAACAGGCTTGACTTTTCTATTGAATGCATTTGCCATGCGCTTCTTGTAAAGCTGTAAATGATAGAGGGCCTTCAGCCGCTTCTCATCAATAGTAACCAGTTATTCATACCTGGCCCTTTTCCACTTAGCTTCTGGCAACTAAAATTCTAGAATGATATGAAGTGATTTCAGCTCTACTTCGATTGGCAATATGGCTTCTGTCCCGTAAACAAGAGAGTAGGGGGTGGCACCCGTAGGACTCCTTATAGTGGTTTTGTAACCCCATAAAGCAAATGGCAATTGTTCGTGCCAATCTCTATAAGTTCTCACTGTCTTGGCTAAGATGCGCTTGATCGTCTTGTTAACCGCTTCGATTGCCCTGTTAGCTTAAGGGCGGTATAGAGAGGATCGGTTATGCTCAATCCCATATCTTTCTAGCAAGTCAACCTCTTGGCCTTGGAATTGCACTCCATTATCAGACACCAAGTGATGTGGTATCCCATATCGGCATACGAGATTCTTCTCTATAAACTTGGCAAACTGCTTTACCCCCAGTTTATTGTAGGATTCAGCTTCTACCCACTTAGAGAAGTAATCGACATCCACCAATATGTATCGATGCCCATTAGAAGCATTAGGATGAATCTCACCTATGACGTCAATTCCTCAAGCTGAGAATGGCCATGGCGTTGTTAAATTTTGCAATTTAACTGGTGGTACATGACTCAGATCACCGCGGATCTGACAATCATGACACCTCCATACAAACTATATGCAGTCTATCTCCATGGTGAGCCAGCAATACCCTTGGCACAGGATCTTCCTGTAGAGAGAATCCATTCATATGAGGTCCGCATATACCAATGTGCATTGTTTGCATGACTGATTCAATCTCCTTCCCCGATATGCACCAAAGTTGTAGACCATCTACTATTCTTCTGTAGAGAACACCCTAATACCAGGTAAAGTTGGCTGCTAGCCTATATAGAGCTAGTTTATCAGTCTTGTTAGCTTCTTCTGGATAAGTACCAATTTTCAAAAAGTTCATGATATCTGCATACCATGGGATCTCATCTGGCTGGTCTAGTGCCATAACTCGTTCTCCCTCATAGCAAGGAATCCTTGATTGCTCGATGAATACAGGTTGAATTTGACTCTGCAGCTGTTCACAGACTGAAGCCAATGTTGCCAAGGCATCGACCATCTGATTCTCTTTACGCGGCATGTGAATAAATTAGCATGAGCTGAAGTTACAAACCATGAGCTTCATGTATTCAGCATAAGGATTGAGTCTTTCCTCTTTGACCTCCCACTCGGGAGTGGATTGGTGAATGACTAGCATCAAATCACCAAATGTTTATACATCTTGGGCTTCGATCATTAGCAATGCTTCTAGCCCAAATAGACATGCTTCATATTCAACCATATTATTAGTGACTGGAAAGCTCAACTACTTAGAAAGCATAACGAGTTCACGTTCAGGAGTAATTAGCATAACCCCTATACCTGCACCTCTTCTATTGACTACACCGTCAAAGTGTAACTACCATTTATGGACATCAACTGCCCCCAAGTACTCATCTAGGAAGTCCAGTTCAAAGGTCTCAGAGTCACCCATCAGCCTAGATACTAAGAATTTGGTAATTGCTCTGCCTTTGATCACCTTGGTTGTGATGTACTGCACATCAAACTCTGATAACAGGATCAGCCACCTGGAGAGTTTCCCTACCACTGAAGGAGCTGCATATAAGTACTTCATAAGGTCAACCTTAAAGATTACCTGAACTTGGTATGATTGAAAGTAGTGCCTGAGTTTCTTGGTGACCCAGACCATAGTCATGCATAGCTTCTCAACAGTGTTGTATTTACACTCAATTGGTAGTAGCTTCTTACTCAAGTAGTAGACAGCATACTCAACCTCAGCTTCATTCTCTTGAGCCATCATGGCACCCATTGACTCCTCTTCTAAGGCTAGATAGAGTAGTAATGGTTTTCCCAGCTAAGGCAGTTGCAGGATCGACTAATTAGAGAGGTAATGCTTCACCCTTTTGAATGCAAACTGGTAGTTCTCATCCCAAACCATAGGTTGATTCTTCCTCAAAAGCTTAAAGATAGGCTCACACATGGTAGTAAGCTTAGCGATGAATCTACTGATATACTGGAGCTATCCAAGAAATCCCCTGACTTCAGTCTTAGTTCTAGGGGTAGGCATCTCAATGATTGACTTTGCCTTATCAGGTCCACTTCAATACCCCTCTGACTGACAATGTGACCCAACAGCTTGTCGGATGTCACCCTGAATGTGCACTTCTTTGGGTTCAACTTGAGTCCATATTTCTCAACGCGTGTGAGAAATCTATCAATAGCAACTGGATGCTCTTCTCTAGTGGGAGACTTCACCATCATATCATCCAAAAAGACTTCAACTTCCTTATGGATTAAATCATGCAACAAGGTTGTTGTAGCTCATTGGTAGGTAGCACTTGCATTCTTCAAGCCGAAGGGCATGACCTTATAATAGTAGGTCTCCCATTCTGTGATGAAAGCTATCTTTACCTTATTTTTAATTGCCATCAGTATCTGATTGTACCCAAAAAACCCATCAGTGAAGGAATACATAGCGCTAGTAGCTGCACTATTGACTAGCATGTCGATATGAGGCAAAGGAAAGTCATCCTTTGGACATGCTTTGTTCAGATCCCTGTAGTCTACACAGACTCTAACCCTGCCATCTTTCTTAGGAACCAAGACAACATTGGCCAACCATTCTGGGTAGTTGACCACCTCAAGGAATTTAGCATCCAACTGCTTCTGGATATCTTCCTTGACCTTCTGTGCCCACTCTGGTCGAAGGTGCCATAGTTTTTACTTAACTGGCTTGAACCCTGGCTTATTTGGAATTCCATAATGGATCTGTCGACACCCGGTATATCTTCATAGCCTAGAGCAAAGGCTTTTATATGCTTTTTCAATATGCTGATTATTTTTATTATCTCTTTAGATGTCAAGTTTGATGCAATCTAGAGTAGACGTGGCTTGTCATCTATGTTAATGTTAACATTTTCAATGCATGATGCATTAATATCAAAAATTCTCATGTAATGCTCATGTTCATGCATAATGCCATCAAAATATACATCGTAAACATAAGCAAAGTTGTTCTTCATTGGATTATATTTATTTAGAATTACATCATCATCAAACAAAATAGAAATTGGGACATCAATGTCCTCATACAGCAACTCCTCAAAAGTGTTATCCACCAGAGTAGCAATGTCTTCATAGACCTTTGGTAGCAACAAGTCCTCCACATCCAAGTTCTGTAACTTGGCTCCCAGTGCAGCGACTGTAGTGATTTCTGGCTCCAGGTGGCCAATGGTGAGATCAATAATATCATCAAAGATTTGGAAAGCATCATCAAGGCTGATGGTGACATAAGCAGTAGTAGTCTTCTCAGCTGCTGTCAAGGCTGACAGGTCACAGAAGTCACCAAAGATGGTGAACTGTTGCTTAAAGAAGTCATCTGAGTTAGGCAACTCAATGGGATGATCATGATGTATCTCTCCCTAAATAAAGATAACCATCTTACACTCCTCTAGCTTATCTGAAGTGTAGGGATCAAACCCAATGTAGTACCTTTCTTCCCACATGGTTGTAGGAATGTCAAACCCTATTGGTACCGGCCTAAACCTCTGTCAGGCACAAAGTTCATCATTTGCATCATCCTCTCCACAGCGGGACTTGGTTGGTATGAGTATGATTCAAGTTCTCCGATGGCAGCAATCTAAAAACCAGTCATGAGAGGGACATCTTCTCTGATGCAGGCCAAAGCTACCTCATTATCAGCAGTAATAGTAATCACACCTTCATTGTGTAGGAACTTGATCTTTTGGTGCAAGGTGGATGGCACACCTCCCAGGGGATGGAACCATGGTCAGCCCAACAGTAAAGCAAATGATACTGGTATGCCAAGAATTATAAACTCCACCACTAATTCAATCGGCCCGATCGTGATAATAGCGGTGAAGGTACCAATGACCTCCCTTTTAGACTCATATATACCCTGATGATAGTCTTGCATGGCTTCAAGTTTGAAAGTTAAACTCTAAGCTTGGGCAACACCTTGAGTGGGTAGACATTGATGCCGGAACCGTCATCCACCATGACATAGGGAGTGGAAAAGTTCATGATATTCACCCTAATGAAGAGTGCTTTGTTGTGACGGATACCCTTGACCGGTAGATCTGCATCAGAGAAGGTGATCATGCTGGATGGCAACTCCCAGTTAACCAACTGACTCTTGATGTTGTAGGTAAAGGCAGATGGAGAGATTCTCATGCTAGAGAGTGCTTCAACAAAGGCTCATCGATGTTGCTGGGAGGATAGCACCAAGTCCCAAATGCTAATGTTAGCTTGTGTCTTCTTCAGCTGCTTGACGATAACATTATCAAGCTAAACAACCTGATCAGTTAGTTGTGGAGCTGGAACATTGCTTGGACCAGCCTCATCCCTAGTGGGTCTAGCCTCGATTGGCTTTTTAGGAGCTTCTAGCTTCTTCCTGAGGTTGAGAGGAGTGAATATCTTACCGCTGCAAGTCATGTTGCAGACCCAAGAGGATATCTTGTTAGCACCTAACCCTTTCTGCTGCTTGGGCAATTTTAGTACTGACTTAGCCAGCTTGGGGTCTCAGTCAACTTCCCTTCTTTAAAGCCTAATCATGTGATGACTCAAACTTAGTGGAATCCTGAGTAGCGGTAGACTCATCCTCTGAACTGTCGTACCATATGTTAATTGCACCAATGTTGAACCTACTGCCGAGTCGAAAGGTAATAGCGGGTAGCCAAGCAATCTCCTCACTATAGAGGGGAGAAAAGGAGTTGAGAACCAAGGATTCTAGCAACCTTGATTGGATCATGTAAGTGTGGTTGGCTTTGTGGTAGTTAGGCAACGAGTTTATCTTAGTTGATGGTTTGGATTTTTCAGGGACTTCGATCTCATCAGAGTCAATGAGGTTCTGAATAACCAGTCTGAGAAAGTGACAATCATTAGTGTTGTGGCCATGATGCTGGTGATAGTGATAGTAGGTTTTGGTGTCCACTGAGGCTAGGGGTGGTGTTTTGAAGTTTGGCTCTAGTGGCTTGATCAGTTTGGCTTTGAGAAGATGCCCAAAAACCTTGGAAAGCGGCATTCCAAGATCTGAGAATCTCCTGGATGGGGTAGTATTTCAAAGTATGGGATTTGGTGTTTGTCGGGCGTTGATGTAGTGTGGCTTCTGTTGTGTTTGAGTGTATGTGATGGTTTTGGGCTTCTAGAAGGAAGGCTCCCTTTTCTTCCCCTCGATCTACTCTATCTGTTGGCCAACAGAGTATATATCCTCAAAGGTATGGAAAGTCTGGTACTTCAGCTTATCCTGGTAGAGTGGCAGTGACCCTATAATAAGCTTATTGATCATGTTAGATTTAGATGGCTTCTGTCTGACCAGTGCAGCTTTATCCATCCAGCGACTGAAATAATCCATGAAAGATTCATTGGTTTTCTGCTTAACCATTTCTAAATCCATCAGGGTTACATCAAATTGGAACTTGAACCTATATTGTTTATAGAATACAGTACAAAGAGGCTTCCACTCATCCGTGGTTACCTTGTTCAGACTATAATACCAGGCTAGCGCTGGTCCCTCCAATGAGATGAAGAAGAGTTAAACTATCTGACCGTTTGACAAGTCTGTAGTGCTCATCATCATGGTGTATGTCTTTAAATGATTCTTTGGGTCCCCAACTCCGCTGTACTTGGGAACATCAGGAAGCTTGAACGTGGCAGGCAGCCCCTTGATAGATTAGACAGAGAACTCATCAAAGTCTAGGTCAGACCCCATGCCTTTGGTCTTCATAATAGTCTGCAGCTGTTCTATCTTCTGCTCTAAGACAGTGGTCTCAGACTTTCAAACATCGTGTATATGGAGTGAGACATCATCATCAGTCTCCATGTCATATAGATTGACACCCTTCCCCTTTTCCTTCATCGGAGCTGGTGGGGTGATGAATTCTGTAGGACTAAGAGCCTCCCGGATCTGTTGTTACAAGAGAGTCTTGAAGTCATCATTCAGAAGCTTGGCCACTGACTGGTCAATGAGTTTCTGAACTACAACAAGTGTGGCCTCATCTAGTGTTGAGGTAGCAGGGTTAGATGATTATGCAACATTCCTGGCATGCTGAGAGTTTGACATGGTCTGTACATGACAGAAAGAGTTAGCATGAATGCATGAGTATGCACATGTGGTTATATATGGTGTATGTGATACGACACGTAGGATGCATGCATGACCTATGCTAGGAAATATCCAATATTATGGATGCGATAAAGCAAGTTAGCATTCGTATGTGTGGGTGCATGTGATGCATCACGTAGGATGTATGTGTATCCTATATTAGGAAATATCCAATGTTATAGCTGCAATAAAGCGAGTTAGCATGCATATGCATGGGTGCACATGATGCATCACGTAAGATGTATGTGTGTCCTATGTTAGGAAACATCCAGCATTATGGCTGTAAAAGGAAATCCATTAGAAGATTGCATAAGTATGCATGTATGTGTGTTTAGACAGAAAACACAAGACGGTTAGCAAACATGTAGCATACAGCAGCACTCTCTGCCACCCTTATACCTCCATAAGAATTTGTCAGTTCAAGTTCTCCTTTCCTTGGTGGGATACTAATCTGGAGTTACACTGGGAACTCAAGGCATGATTCTCTCAATAAGGCAAGTAAGAGGGTTGATCGTTGCTCGATCATATAAGGGATTATGATAAAAACCTGATAGCATTTCAACCTAATCATATTGGCATGAGGTTGTGCAACCAAAAGGAATCATGAAAGGATTTCGACTCTTAGCAGGGAAATACGAGCATAATCATATTATTATGATAAAAGTATATCCATGGAATAGGCATGAGGTTGTGTAACCATACAAAATCATGAAAGGATTCTGACTCTTAGCAAAGCAATACGGGTATGATCATATTGTTATGATAAGAGTACGCCCGTGGAATAAGCGTGAGGTTATGCAACCATACAAAATTATGAAAGGATTTTGACTCTTAGCAGAGCAATATGAGGGAGGGAAATAGGTCGGGTCTATGCAAATCCACTGACATGATAAGGTAAAGATCCACATAGCATATAATAAGGGTCCTAGTTTGGAACGTTGCTAGGCTTGCTACATGGGCTTTAGTCTGGTTTTGAGAACAGGCTAAGGTCTCCGGCCACATTGTCTACAACCTATCCAACCAAATGGAATCATCGTTATAAGACTATACCTCACGTCTATCCATCAAGAATCATCAACGGTTATCAGTACAGTGCAACGAGTGGTGAAGGCAAATTTGCTTTCCCAAGGAGTTGAATGGAGTCTAAGGTACTCACTTACCCACAATCACCGGTTTGATACAGGACAAGGGTGGTGTGTGCAAACATGGACTGGTGTTGTGATGCATACAATTAATCCAACTATGATGGGAAAATTGATATAGAAACTCTTAGATGCCACCACTCTTTCACCATGATGTCCCCAGTAAAGTCGCCACTGTGAGCGCCAGTTTCTGCCAACCGCCCAAAGCGAGGCTTGCGATGCTCACAGACCGAGGACCACACTTGGAGCAAAAGCGTAGTCTTCTCTAGGGGTTACCTTGAGGAATGATACGAACTTGAAAGAGTCGCAAGGAGTCACCACCAGATGGTTCCAAATTGGTCCAACCGACCCATAGTATGAGTGCTAGTTAAACCCTTCAGAGATTGGGTTTGGGTGGTGGAGATCTATTTCTATAAGTTTCCAAAATCGATTTTACCATCATAGTTAGGATTAATTATCCTAAGCAGGCAAGCATACAAGCATATAATTAAGCACACAGTGCGACATACAATTTGGCATTGCACGGTTGCACATAGAATGACATATATGGCTATATGGAATTTTGATGACATGGCATATGCATGACATGTGAAGTGATGACATAATAAAATGATATGGCATATGCATGACATGACATAGTAAAAATGACATGTAAAATGACATGGCATAATGATGTGTGGGTGAATAGGCATTCGTCATGGTATGTGATGTGGCATACAACATGGTATGTGGTATGGCATACGGTGTGCCATGGTATAATGACATGTGACATGACATGGCATCATGGCATAATGGCATGTGAAATGAAATGGTATATTGGTATATAGCATGGCAAATGGCATATATTGTTCGTTGGATTGGCGTATTTGATTGTATTGGCATACGAAATAATGCTTATGACATGGCATATGCATGACATGGTATAGGAGTGTGTGATGTGGCATGTGACATGACATGTAACATGATATAGCATATATATTATAGCAAATATAATAAATCATCCATAAATGAAAAATAATAAAGGCCGGTGAAATGGAATCGAGGAAATAGGGGATATACACGGGATTTTAGGGGGGATTATTACAAAACATGAATAATTCTATCCTATTACAAAAATATCCTCACATACATCATTTTAGGACGTTAAGTAACGTCCCCTCCTCCATGAGTATTTTTTCCGCCTCAGGTAGCATGAGCTAAAAATGCACGAGTGATAAATGCAAAATAAATAAAATAAATTTATTAGTACCAATTGAATTTAGGATTATTTGACTAGTCCAATGCCATGTGAAAGCATGAACCAAGAGTCTAAATCCGATTAATTGTTTGGCAATAAATCATGTGAATTTACACGAGTCAGATTGTGAAAATTAATTAAATGGGGAATTGCTAACATCGTATAACAGTAATTAGAGATAGCAACTCAATCAATTTGAACCCAATCCTATCAAAAATTATATTTATACGAACCAAATATGCATTTGATCGTGAAAAATCAATTTTAAGGCCAAATGTAATTAATTTATGATAGATCCAATACATTTGAGTTACTGCCAAACATCAAATGTTACTGGAATCATCAACTCAGGTTGAAAAAAGATTGAAAAATATGATTTTTCTGGAAAAATACAGGGAATGTGTGCAGCATGTTATGCAATGTGTGCAGCATCTAAGCAATATGCTGCACATATTACACAATGTGTGGCACATATTAAGTACCAATCTATAAGAAAATCAAATTTATTAGTATAAAATTGATCTACAGATTAAAATATGTAACTTTAATGAAGACAGTACCTCATTTTGAGCATGGATCGGCCTCCGAATCACAAGTCAAACAAGACAAAGCATATTAACTTGAATAATTGATTTTAAAACCAACTTGATTTGAACAATATTTGACAAATCCAGAACACTTGAGACATGAACAAGCCTCAAATACTACTGGAAAAATCAGATCGGGTGAGAAAATGAAGGAAAAACTTGATTTTCTGGAAAATCTGGAGCTTATGTGTGCAGCACATAGATCAATGTGTGCCATATATAGGCAACATGTGGTGCACATTCATGAATATGTGGCTCATATTAGGTGAAAAATAGAAGAAAAATAAAATTTTTGAGTAAAAACTTAAGATCCAGCTTAGATCTAGGCAGATCGAAGCCAGAGAATGCATTTTTGAAAGGCAGATGGGCATCTAATTTGAAAAAAATTAATTTCAAGGTTGAAATCAATTAGATCTGGATAATTTTTGAAAGATCCAGAACACTAGAAGCATGGAAAAGCCTCAAATGCTACTGGATTTGTCAGATCGGAAGTAAAAATGGGAGAAAATAGGCATTTTCTGGAAATTTTAAAACCTATGTGCGTAGCACTTAGAATAATGTGCACCACACATAGGTAACATCTAGCGCACATTGGTTCGAGGACAGAAGGAACACTGGAGTTTTTCGGTAAAAACGTGAAATCCGACTCGGATCTAAGCAAATCAAAGCTAGAAATCAATTATTTTGACTACCCAACAGCATGAGTAATCAATGAAAACACATGATTGAAGCCAATCATCAAAGGATCAAGCCAAAATTTGAAAATTTATGCAAAAACCATAGAAAAATGGAAGAAAATTGAAAATTTACCTTTGGACAGTAGGTTTTGCTTCAAAATCTTGCTTCCAAACGTGCTTAGGGAGCTTAACTAGAGCCAATTAGTCTCTAAATCCTAAGAAATTAATTAATTAAGTGCTTAATTAATTTTAGGAAGATTTTAGCAGAGTTTGGTATGTTTTTAGCAATTTTCCGGACCTCTTTTCTGCATACCCAAGCTCTATATTTATAAAGGGAAATTAGGGTTTGGTAAAATTGTAATTTTCAGTCCAAATTTTGAAATTTTTAAGCAATGTATGCCACACATAAGGCTATGAGCGCAGCATGTAGTGCTGCATGCTGTGCATGTTACATTTTGACCCTTCACATAGGGCCACTGGGGTTTCATCGGGATGTGTGCCCTATGCCCTAGAAGAGTCATTTTGTGTTTTAAGACATTGTGTGATATAACACATTTTAGTTTTGGTCCCGGGAAGGCTCCCCACCAAACGTCTTATTTTTGTAATATGCGTAGCACATTGTGTAAAATGCTCTGCACATTACAATATGCTCTGCCTCGTACGAGTAAAATGTAATATGCTTCATATGTCAAACAAGTATTAGTTAACATTCTAAGGAATTGTGCAGCATGGAGCACATTAAATTTGGTCCCGGGAAGGCTCCCCACCAAATGCCTTATTTTTATAACATGCGTAGCACATTATGTAACATGTTACACATGTTGCATTTTCAAGCAATGCGCACAGGCTCGTACGAGCAAAATGTAATGTGAGACATATGTTATTGGAGATGCAATCGACATTCTAAAGCGTTGTGTAGCTTTGGCTTTCGCTAGGTAGGCCCCAGGTGGTGGACCCCACCATACGTCTCATTTCGAGCATGTAGGGCTACATGCTCGAAACTTAGCATTTCGCATGCTATGTACTCTGCCTTTGATGGGCATAGTGTAATGTGTTTTATGTGTATAGAATACATAGAGAAAGCTAAAAAGGATAGTGGGCCTCGCCACCCGAGGCAGGCCCCATCAACTATAATATGCTCTATACACTGAGCACACTCAGAGAAAGCCAAACAGGCATATATGCATTATCGGGGTTGACATTGGGGACTTGTACCAAGCCGAATCGATAAAAACCTGAAATCGCAGGTGGGTGAAAAGTCAGGGTCAACAACTATATTTGAGACTCACTGCTAGAATGTGGTACTGTCTAGTCAATGGTTTGACCAGTAGTCAATGGTTTGACTAAAACTGATCGTATACTGGATTAATTTTATGTCTATGCTAAACATAGAAAAGTAATTTTTCAGTGAAATTGAAATTGAAATGGTCCAAAGAAAATATTTGAATTTTTTAGTATTAATCTACTATATTCTAACTAATTTTTTGGATTTTTTAGACGCTGCTGATCATGAAAATTGGACTCCCTAGGGACAATGATCTCCAAAATTTATGAAATTTTAAGCCTAATTCCATGAGTACATCTTCATGGATACCTGATGCATGTTAGCAAAAATTACTATGTATGGAGCATATAAAGCAAGCAAAATTTGGCTAAAAGTGAGGTTTTTTGACAATTTCATTGGGGATTGATTATTTTGGTCATTCATAAGTGTGAATAGGTCTTAAGATTAGGCAAGAAGAAAGAAATTTTGTTAGCATAAAATTGAATTGAACTAGGGTATATGATACCTGAGCAGGTGTCTGACTATTTGGAGCAATACCACCGAGACCAGAGTTTGGCAATCCAGATATACCTCTTGGATATAAGCATCCATAAAGTTTCATTGAAGGTCAGCTAATATGGCCTCAAAACCCATTGATCTACATTTATGATGACCTCAACCACCCGTATAAGAAATCCTTCCTGGTACCAATAAAGGATGAGATTGAATTTTAGCCGCCAAACATCGCTCATATTAGTATATGAAGTGTATTAGCATGCTACTGATTTGACAGTTTTTGACCTGTGTAGGTGCCTCGAGATATCATGGTTGACGCCATGAGGTTGCTAATGAGATTGTACTGCTACCACAACTCTGAGATGTATGATGTCAAGGTAATCACCTGTTATGATTATGATGTTTATGCATGGATCATGACTTATATGCTTATATGTTTGTATAAATGTAGATGACTCGGCACTTGAAATGAGAGTAGCAAGATCGCTATGCTCGAATGACTAAGTACATGGATAGAGAGACCCCCCAGCTGATGACGCACTTAGAGTGGTATAACATTGAAGTCCCTGATAATCCCAGTCTGGATAAGGAGCAACCAGGAGATGACAACACCTGGGGCAGATGCAATGTTAAATTCCACATGCATGGTGTCAAAACTCTGAGGCTTTCTTATTAGAGCATAGGATAGAGTAGTGTGGTCTAGCATGAAGGCTTAGTACACTCAAGCTGTAGTGTACAAACACTAAAAATAGTCAAATGCTTGAACTCTGTATCTTCTAGATTTTAATAATGAAAACCCAAAACTGCTTGCTGCCATTATTCTTCTGTAACAATATCATGCTTTATGCTTCTCTATCAAAATATAACTTGTCTATTCTTCTATGCACAAATTAAATAGATGATGACTCAACAATCATTGTCTGCTTTATGTACTCTGTCTCGTGAGTGGGCTGATACTGAGTGGAGTCGACTGAGCCAGTTTAAACTCCAGTATCTGAAGACATTCCAGCAACTCTCCATCAACACTACTTTTCTGCATGTTGCTGTGCAATTTTGGGATCTAGTGGCCTATGTCTTATAGTTTGGACATGTAGAGTTATGTCTAATGTATGAGGAGTTTGCTGCTATCCTTTGAGTCACATATAACATGATAGTGATGCTGACAATGCCAGTGCTTATGGGAGAGGCCATCTCATATCTAATTAGGGCATTCAATATTAGCCTAACTATAGTAAGGTCATTACTGATAACAGAAGGATCTGTAGACCTTACTACTCTCTTTCAAATATGTAGCCATAAGCTAGTAACTACTCCTTCATGGCTGAAGGTAGTAGAATTCAAATAGCTAGTGTAGTTTATATTTATCGACTTGTCCAACCACGGGGATCTACTGATTGGTCTAGTGATATACCAGATGGAGCAGGGTCAAATCCCTTTTTCGATGATTGTGGCAGAAATGATCCTAGAGCTAGATAGAGTGAAGTGGGGTTAGTCTAGATGCCTAAGCAGTAGTCTGCTTCTACTTTAGGTATGAGTTCCAAGCTACCTTTGAAAGTTTTCAACTTAGAAAAGTGTATTTTTGCCTTAATTTTTTCATGAGTCGCCTCTTGTGAGGTTTTCGGCTCATTGGGCCACTGATATTATGTTTAACCCTAACTTTTGCCTGAAGTTCCCCCTTGGATTTTTAGCTCAATAGATCATTCTAATTTTTACTTAAGCAACCTTTTGCAAGGTTTTCAACTCAGCAAGCTTTATTTTCATTTTTATTTTCTTTTATTACAGATATGGCTTCAAGAGAAGCTTGGAATCCTGGTATCGCCAACAGGTGATTTGAAGAGGTATGCACC
>CANYBF010215075.1:0-18895 GCA_948192965.1 Dalechampia spathulata | reverse complement strand
AGGTAGCTACCGAATCGTTGGGCCTAATCCTGGATTCCGGAGTCCGAGGTTCTGGCTCAGTGCGCTTCCCTTGAGAAGATTGGGTAGCCAGCTGATCCATCCTCACGTTCAATCCGGAAAAGAGTTCTTCTAATCTCTTCGTAATTCCTTCCTGTCCCCCAGAAAGGGATTGAACTGTCTGTTCCAATTGCCATACTCTCTGGTCCATCCCAGAGCTCTGATACCACTTTGGTACGAACTGCTTCTTGCTCTTAGGACCTATACTGGAACTTACAAAAGTTTAAGAAGGCAAAATAAGAACAAGGTTTAATTGAGGAAACCAAGGCCTCTATGTTAAAGAATGTAATGATATTATTTTCTCTGATGCCTTTTGGTTGTTCCATTCATGAGCTTAAATGACAGTATTAGCTAACAGCTTAAGCTAATTACAAGGCAACAACCCAACTATTATGCAGCAACTAAATAGGAAAGAATAATAACAGCAAAACTAACACAAACTTATTCAAACATATTATTAAAGCCACGTGACATATAGATTTACATTTATTATAAAGAAATCACATTTTTTCTAATATACATCTCTATTTATAAATAAGAAAATTATCCATTTATCATTTATTTTAAGTTTCAAAAATGAAGTCATTAATCTATCAATGACATGCCTTCATCATGTGTCATCATCATTCATGGAATACTTACTTTCCAACTTTTTTTAGTAATCTTATTTTTCATTTTTTCCCTTACATTAATACTACTTTTAGCATAATAGATAAAATGTGTGTATATTTTAAGATTTATAGAAATTATATAGATAATATATATATATATATATATATATATATTATTTGTAAAAACATATTCCTGAATTTTAAAAAATAAAATTAAAAGCATTTTTGAAGAAAACTACCATTTCAAATTATGATTAATTGTTTCGAACGAAAAGGTAATTTTAATTTAAAGTTTGTTGATTTATTTCTTTGATTACGATTGATGGATCTCAGAAAGATATTATTATTTAATATGAAATAATAAATTCATTTTTAATTTATATATAAAATAAAAAGTAAATAATTTGTAAATTTATGAGAAATTGAGAAAATAAATATTTAAAATCAACTTCTTATAAAAAGCGCAACTCTTGCTCGTGCGCGGAAGGAACATCGAACCGAAACGACATCGCTTCCTCTTTGGATTAATTAATTTTGATTGATAGCGGCTGTAATCATGCTTTGCTTGAAAATTGAATGGACAAGCTGAAGATATAAATAAAAGTGAAAACTCTTTAATTTTTTAAATTTAATTTATTATAAAATGTAAAGTACTGTATTTAATAAATATTATTATGGATATATATTTACAGCACATAATAATGAATATAATGTACGATAATTACATACTATATAAGATATTTACCTACAACTTTTTTAATAAGAAATTCATACAAATCATTTTATTATAGTTCATCTAATAAATATATTTTCATTTAAATATTAAGTTTTCATTAGAAAAATATTTTATTTCATTTAAAAAATATTATTTTTTGATTTAAATAATAATTTTTATTAAAATATAAATAAATTTTATTCTGAATTGAACACTAATTTTTATTGCATTTATATATAAAAAAGTATATTGTTTTTTTTTATTTTAATCAATATATCCATTTACAAAATATTTTTATTGTGATGCATATATTCATGTTATGTTAAGATAAATTATAATAAATAATAAACCAAATAATTAATATCATAATTTTTAATTCTTCATACATATAATATAAACATCAATTACTAAAAATATTATATTACAAGTTAAATATTAATTGTTAATAGAAATTGAATTTTGTTTCATCATAAATAATAATTTTAATTAATTAATAATGTTAAAGTCACATCATGTGACAAAATAAATTTTAAAATCAAATCAAACAGCAAAGTCTTCAACAGGATACTAACATTTAAAAATAACATAAAAAATTTATTTATAAAATTAAGTTTTAATCTACTTTTAAAAGCATAAAAATGGAATATAAAATGTAGAAAAAAATATAATTATTTCTATTTATAAAATGTAGAAAAAATTAATAACTTAGCATCAATATATAATAAATGAATTTTGAACTTATTTAAAAATATCATGATAAAAAAGCCATCTTAAGCTACGCTAATTATCAATAAAAGGAAATGATATTACTATATTCAAAATTATTAATCACAAATAATATTTATAGTAAATTCAAAAATGGCAAATATTGAATTAAAGACCATTGGAAGAAAACAAGAACTGAAAAAAAAGAGAGGGGAAACACGGCCGGTGGCATCGTCTCCGGATCTTATGAGCCATAGATAACGACTTTGTCCACTATGCATAAAGCACACCAATCACTCTCCTTCTCTGCTCTCCCCTCCCTCTGAAGCTTACAAATCTCCCATTTTGTTAAAAGACTTTATTATAAAAGAAACCCATCACACACTCTGCAATTATTCATCTTTTTTCTGCCTTTTCTTTCTTTCCTTGTTATATACTTCCTCCTTTTCTACTGTACATCGATATCATATCTGCCTTTTATCGCCAGCTCTGTTTTACCTCGTCCTTTCTTCTCATTCCTTCTCCTTTCCTTTTTTCTTTTCTGTCTCCCCCGCAGCTTCACCCTCCTCGCTCTTTCTTTCTTGAAGCAGAGAGATTTTTCGGTGAGCTGGTTTTTATCAACTTGATCTCTTTTGATCCTTTGTAATTTTGATAGATCTCTTTAATTTTCTTTATCGCTTTTTATGATCTGGTTTTTCTTTATCTTTTCATAATATTGATGGGTTTCTGTTTTCTACATGATCCATGCTTTGATCCGATTATAACTTTGGTTCGTATCACTTGTCTTTTTGTGGATTCTGGTTGATCTTTCTAATTAAATATTATGTTTATGCTCTGTTTTGTTTCTCTTTTCATACACTTGGTATGGATTTGAATTTTCTTTGGAGGTTTTGATTGATCAGTATGTTTAGTGACAGAGGTTGGAGCTTTCATGATCCAAATTAATAATCAGTTAGTATTCGGACATTAACAATTCTGTTGGCATTGCATTATTAAGAGATCGAAAGATGATTGGCTGCAATTTAAAAGCAATTGAATGGTTCATTGATCGAAGAGATTAGTGCTTGAAACTATGATTCAGATTGAAGGCGTTTATCATGTGTTTATAAGATTGTCAGCTAGATGGATGATTTTCATAGAGAGCAGATGCTGCCTTTAAGTTGGGTTTGGAGCCAAAACTTTTGATCGAAATAACAGTGTACAGTGTTAAAGTGTCTTGACTTGGGAACGAGTTATGTCCCATTATTTGTTCTCCAATGATCTTGGCATCTTGGATATTATGGGTTGAGAATTTATAGCAAAAAATTCGTTTCTCCCGTAAAAAATCTGGCAGAAATGGAATTACAAAAAGAATTTGCGAGAGAAATGTAACCATTTTTTTAATCTGAGCCGAAAATGCTGATTAAAGATCAAACGCTTCGCCTTAATGAGTCTTGATTTAGGAGGTATGTGGATAATAACTGATGCGTGCAGACAAGGTTGTCATACTGTGGTGGCTAGAATTTTTATTGGCATCTGGAAATCCATATCAATAGACCACCTATATTAGGTGATGACTTTTGAATTTCATAATATAGCAGGACCAGAAATCTAGATTGCTTGGAAGAGTCACTACATTGTCATGAATAAATAAGATAGCGGTGAATATTATTTGGTCATTTTTATTTCTTCATTAAGAATGTTGAAGTGGATAATTGTTGATGCTACCAGGAAATGTTGCCAAAATTTGAAGGTTTAAAGTTGTTGGACTCTTTGGTTGATTTTAATTCTTATGGGCATGATTCATGAAACTCCTGAGTACAGTTACCTGCTTGCTACATGAAGACCATGCTTACCTTTAAGACATGGAATAGTTGTAATTTCAACTTTAAGCTTCACATGATTCGTCAAATGTTTTGAGGTTGTTTGTCATTTCAGCGGGGTTGGGCACTAATTTATCATTTCTAGAATACTAAGAAATGGTGTATCTCAGAGAAAATCATGTATGTAAGTGGAAGGATGAAGTTACTGGTTCTTGACATGCAAAGTGGACTAGATGCGAAGGTTGCTCAGTCCATTTATGGGTTATTTTATGTGCATTGAGCAATGTGAACCTATTAGAAGAAAATTTTCTCCAGCAACAATACTAGAGCAGTGTTAAATAAAATTGAGAAGGAGTAACTGTTTAAACCAAGTGTGTTGAAACCTAATTTTAGAACATACTTCTGGATTAAAAATCTCATGTGCTTAGTGAACATTCAACAGATTACACTGAAACTTTGTTTCGTCTATTATGTTTGATTCTGTAAAGGAGGGATGGGCCATATGCAATATGTTGAAATATTCAAAACTTGCCATGCTGTAGTGCGTGAGTTGTTTTTGACATCTGTAATCCTTATTACAGTGCATTTGCTATAGTACTGTACTTTATTCTCAGTAGTAGTATTATAATGTGAATTTTGGTTGTGTAACTGAAAATCTCAGTTCATTCCTGCTTATACTAACGTTGATTGTTTAAAGACAAATAAAAATATAGATAGATGGATGGTTAAACCAATACAAAACTCCATTGGTGTCCATTTTCTTACAAACCATCATCCTGAAAGTGTGTAATCAGTGAAGCTGGTGTCGTGTGTGGTTATGAGCCAAAAAAGCAAATGGATTATCTTCATAATTGTACAACAAGCTGGACCTATAGAAAATAAAATGATTTGTTTGGCTGCATTAGACATTGCTCATTTGGGATCAGCCTTGATAATTATATAAGATTCTAGAAAATAGAAATTGTTTTTGGTGTTTTGTGACCTTGATTGATCTGTAATGCCCTTTTACCTTGTTTCTTTTGGTGGTCAGTATAAAGTCTCAGTGTTTTCTGTGCATGTTTGAAAGTTAAAGATTGCAGCGAATGTAATGTGCATTTGTTTACTTTTGTCCTTGTAGTAAGCTCTGTGCACTTTACAGATTTCTGGACGCCTCGACATTATAAGTTCTGACTTATCTTTAAAAGCAGTTATAAGAAGGATTTCAGGCAATGTCTAACTCTACAAAGACCTTGGATCCTGCATTTCAAGGAGTAGGTCAGAGACCGTATCCTTTACAGAAGAGAAGACATGAAAGTTGATGTTGCAAGCCTTTTCTCTTATGCGTGTTCTAAGTAGTGAATTTAAGAATTTTGATTATGTATCTTTTATGCTTGTTAATGTTAAGCTTGGCTCCAGATTTCTCTTAAAGGCTGTCTAACTTAACATCATGTAGTGGGACTGAAATTTGGCGGATTGAGAATTTCCAGCCAGTTCCCCTGCCAAAATCTGATTATGGAAAATTCTATATGGGGGATTCATACATTGTGTTGCAGGTATGTCTAACTCTTTCTGATATTTTAGACTTCTCTGCTCAGGAACATCATATTGTAAATTTAGTTTTGCATGACTAATGGAAACCCGGGATAGAACTTCCTAAGATTGATACTTTCTCTTGTACAGGCCTATTCAAAGTATCTTGTTTTATTATTAATATTTTTTGGTAATTGGTTTATTTTTCAGAATGGACTTATTTTTGGTTCTTTATTTGTCATGCTGTCTTTCTTTCTTCTCATAATGTGTAGACCTCATCCGGCAAAGGAGGAGCTTATCTATATGACATACATTTCTGGATTGGAAAAGATACAAGTCAGGTATGCATTATCACGTTTATGTTATTCTTTCTCTGAGTCACGGATTTATTCTGGAGTCATTATATTAGATGAAACAGATCAGAAAGTATGATCTTAGCTGACATATTTTTCTATAGGATGAAGCTGGAACTGCTGCTATCAAAACTGTTGAACTTGATGCTGTCCTTGGAGGGCGTGCTGTTCAACACAGAGAAATACAAGGCCATGAATCTGACAAATTTTTGTCCTATTTCAAACCTTGTATCATACCATTAGAGGGGGGTGTTGCTTCTGGATTCAAAACACCTGAAGAAGAAGTATTTGAAACAAGGTTGTATGTGTGTAAGGGAAAGCGTGTGGTTAGAATGAAACAGGTATTATATTATTTTTAACATAGATAGAGCAGCGAAAGGAAGTTTACTTTGATATGAATCAACTTTGGCTGTGGGCAAATGGGCCATGATTCTGCATTTGACTCATGCAGGTGCCTTTTGCTCGGTCTTCATTAAATCATGATGATGTGTTTATCTTGGACTCTGAGAAGAAAATCTATCAGTTCAATGGTGCAAATTCTAATATCCAGGAAAGGGCCAAGGCCTTGGAAGTAATTCAGTTTTTAAAGGAAAAGTATCATGATGGAACGTGTGATGTTGCAATTGTTGGTAAGTATTGTAATGCTTCCCTTTCCTGTAAGTATTTTTCAACATATATGCTTTTGTCAACCATCTTTGATTGATCTATCCTCATTGTTTAGCTTTCAAAAATTCCTTTTCTGTTACTTATGATTGCCTAATGGTTTTTCACTGTTCCAGATGATGGGAAATTAGATACTGAGTCTGATTCAGGGGAATTCTGGGTTCTCCTTGGTGGCTTTGCTCCAATTGGCAAAAAGGTTACTAGTGAAGATGATGTTGTGTTAGAGGCTACTGCTCCTAAATTATACAGGTATTCCTTTTTTTTTTTTTTTTTTTTGTATAATTCTGTTTGTGCATGCATACTTAGTGTTATTCAGCTGTGATACCTATTTTGTCACATATTTCTGGAAAATGATACATTTTATATCTTTATCCCACTATCAAAAGAAAACAACGTATCTCATTAAATCCATGATATAGATATTGATGCATCTATAATGCTTATAAGTAGTTGATCAGCATTTAAAAACGTGCAGTGCTATTTTCACATCTCCACCTGATCCTCGACAGGGTTCATCAATGATAGATTCCTTTCACCATCCACTCATTACCACCTTGCTGTGTGGTTCTTATGAATTTTGGGAACTATGATCTGTTCTCAATGTTTTAACAAATTTTTTTGGCATCTGGTCATTTAGTACCTTGCCATTTGAGTTTTGGGATCATTGAGTTCTGCTTGTTTAGCAAACTATGTTCAGTAAGATATGAACCTCTCTCTTGATTGTACATACAAAGTTCGATTCATTGTATTTGTTATTATTTTGGCTTCATCTAGATATCTCATATGGTCTCTTAACTTGATGGCTTTTCCTGTGGACCTAATTCTTCCATAGCTGCAAATCATTTGCTGACCTCCTTCAGGCACCTGCATACCGTTATATTCAATTTCCGGTTCCTTTATTGTCAAAGAGTAAAATCACATAATTTCATAAGAAGCTAGAGTATGAGTTTACAGTGTCTAATGATGTCTGTGTTCAACATAAGGCTTTAAATTTTGCTATAACTGCTTCCTGTAGCATCACTGATGGTCAGGTGAAGATTGTTGAAGGGGAATTGTCCAAAGGCATCTTAGAAAATAATAAATGCTATCTACTGGATTGCGGTGCTGAAGTATTTGTTTGGGTTGGCCGCGTAACTCAATTGGAAGAGAGAAAAGCTGCCAGCCAGGCTGCTGAGGTAGAGATGTTGAATTTATTTTATTTACTTTTGTCTTAAACAAGTATTCAGGTTGTCATCTCTGATTATGCTTGCAGGAGTTTCTTGCAAGTGAAAAAAGGCCAAAATCTACTCGTATAACCCGGGTTACTCAAGGATATGAGACACATTCATTCAAATCAAATTTTGATTCCTGGCCAGTTGGTTCTGCAGCTCCTGGCGCTGAAGAGGGTAGAGGGAAAGTGGCAGGTAATGTTCACTTCCTTAATTTTGAATAGGACTGATAGTTAATGAAATTAAGCATGATCTTCTTTTCAATTATAGCCTTGCTGAAGCAACAAGGTGTTGGTGTCAAGGGTATGTCAAAAGGTGCTCCTGTTAATGAGGAAATCCCACCTTTGCTTGAAGGAGGTGGAAAGCTGGAGGTTTAGTTGATTTTGCACTCGTGCTTTCTTTGGGAATTCTATTTGATTGGCGGGCTATTCTGCTTTGCTTCAAAATAGTGACATAGTTTGCTCGGCAGGTATGGTGCATCAATGATGATGCAAAGACTCCATTGGCGCAGGAAGATATTGGTAAATTTTACAGTGGAGATTGCTACATCATACTCTACACCTATCACTCCGGTGATAGGAAAGAAGATTACTTCCTCTGCTGTTGGATTGGAAAGGATAGCATACAGGTATTTACGCTGTTAACTTTTGTGTCTAAAACAGGTAAAGATTATTTTCATAAAAATGAGAGAGGAAATGAATGATGAGAAGTGACTGTACCGTTGGCACCTTTCATTTTCGCTCTGATGTTTGATATTTTAAGTACTCGAGTTTGAGATTACTGGACAATCGCCATGTTCTTTGTTTCTTAATCTTATAAGTCATGGTGCTGCAGTCATACGTGTTTATGAACTTTTCTCTGAAGGGATTCAATCATATATTTTTCAAGTTCTTGCCATTTTTTTCGCACTTTATTTTTATGCTTAATGGATTTTTTAAAAAATGATTTCTTGGGATCATTGATACTAATTTTTGCTCTCATAATCATCTAATTCAGGAGGACTGGAAGACGGCTGTTAAGTTAGTTAACACAATATCCAACTCACTAAAGGGTAGACCTGTTCAGGTATGATAATATCTCAAGTAAAGTTGTAGAATGTGGTTCTTGTTTTTCTTTTTTTCTTTTTTTCATGTAAACAAATGCTCCTTGCAGGGTCGCATTTTTCAAGGTAAGGAGCCACCGCAGTTCATTGCCCTTTTTCAGCCAATGGTTGTCCTCAAGGTACAACATCAAACTTTTTTGAAGAATCTGATATAAAGAATATAATAACCATATTGAAAGCGTAAAAGGAAGGAGGGATAAGCAAAATATGTAATATCCCTCCTTCATAAACAAAATATAAAAGGTAAATTAATAGAAAAAACAATTGCATTTTAATCTAAATATTAATTATTAATAAAAATGAAACCCTTTTTAATTCTAAACACTAATTTTTAATGGAAAAAGAATTCTATTTCAATCTAAACACTAATTTTATCAGGGTATATATGAACTTTGCTCAAAATTAAATACTACCTTTTTTGTTATTGTAAAACTAAATCAATAAAAAAACTCAAATTATTTTTGTATTTTATATTAAATAAATTGAGATAAATGATGGGTCAAATAATTAATATTAATCAAATACCAATTCTATAAAATGTTCTGTTTTGATATTGGGGGTTGTAGCTGATTGTACCATATTATTGATCATGTCCCAAGGGTGGTGTGAGCTCTGGTTACAAGAAATTTATAGAAGAGAAAGGGTCGACTGATGGAACTTATACAACAGATTGTGTCGCACTATTTCGTATATCTGGAACTTCGGTTCATAACAATAAGGCCCTGCAAATTGAAGCGGTATAACTTGTTAACCTTCGCTCTTATCTGCTAATAAATTTTATTGGTGTTCTTTTGGGAACATTCTCCTTTTGATTTTCTTTGGCAGGTTACTTTTTGTTTCCTCATTCTTTTGTTTGGTTAATGACAACGTTACTTTTGTTTGGTTTATGATAATCATTCATTCATGCCAATTATTGACATTTCCATAGATCATTAGACTGCCTCCTCCATTTGTTATGATATGAACCGAAGCATTTCTTCTTCTTCTTCTTCTTCTTCTATAATAATTCTATTTTTTCATGTGTACCTTTTTCTGTTTAGGTGGCAACATCATTGAACTCCAACGAATGCTTCCTTCTTCAATCGTCTGGTTCTTCAATTTTCGCATGGCAGGGAAATCAAAGTACCCTTGAGCAGCAGCAGTTAACTGCTAAAGTTGCTGAGTTTTTGAAGGTTTTCTTACTAGAATTGTATCAGTTTTGAGTTTGATTGGTTCTTTTTCAAAAACTTGGTTAAGAAATGAGTGGTCATGTTCTCGTGGTAAAGTTGTGAGGCAATTAAGTGGCATATAAATGAAGTAAATTGCACTTGAGCACAAGCCAATCGTTAATTTATATGAACATTGATGTGAGTATGACTCAACACTTGTTTCAGCTCTTGGAGTTCTTCCATGGTATTTATGTGTGAAGACCTGAAGTTGGCTAGCAGTGGAGCCTAGATATGTTTGTGTTTGTCTTGGGCTTTATATTAGGTCTATGCTTGGCAAATGACAAGTGATCTAGGCAACTTGCACTTGAAGGGGAGTGTAAGAGAATATGTTACTCCAGGCAAAAGTTGCGAGAATATGAATTGGTATATAAGTGGTAAATTGAAGTTTAGTAAGAGCTAATTACTTTTGTGCAAGATGGGTTCCATGGCTACTGTTTGTGAGTTTGGCCATCACTTTTCACTAATGGAATTTCTATATAGTTCACGTAGTACTAGTTTGATTTCTCTTGGAAATTTTTCCGTACCTTCTCAGACCCTTTAATTAAGAAACTCAAATAGAAGTTTCTTTTGTTTAATATATATATATTTTTCATTTGGTCTAACTTTAGTTTTCCGTAATATTCAGCCTGGAGCTACTTTGAAACATGCTAAAGAAGGAACTGAAAGCTCAGCCTTTTGGTTTGCACTTGGAGGCAAACAAAATTACACCAGCAAAAAACCTTCACCAGAAGTTGCTAGAGATCCCCACTTGTTCACCTTTTCATTCAATAAAGGTAACTTTTTAGTTCCACTAATATTCCAATTTCGTTTCATGTTTTCTTGAAATATCTTAACAATAATATTAAATTGTTGAAATAGCATTCTAACTGGCTTTTTATTATCATTTTGGTGCTGTGGATTTCTCAGGAAAATTCCAGGTGAGTTTTAGACATGTAAATGGTACTTTAAAATTGTTTCTTATTGCAGGATTACTTAAAAGATCTTACTGCTAAATTTTGGCAGGTTGAAGAAGTTTACAACTTTTCCCAAGATGACCTTTTGACTGAGGATATTTTGATTCTTGATACGCATGCAGAAGTGTTTATTTGGGTTGGTCAATCTGTGGATCCAAAAGAAAAGCAGAATGCATTTGATATTGGCAAGGTAATGTAGCGCAGCGCTTTTACGCTTTTCTCCCTATACATGTTGAAAGTGTTGTGCAGCCCTAAGCTTTGTAGAATAAGAACATGGATTGGATAAGTGTCCTTTCCATACACCGATGGATATTGATTTGTCAATTTTAGCTGACCAGATTCCCTCTATTTGTAACTTCTAATTTACTGTACCTGTTCTTTGCAGAAATACATAGAACTGGCTGCTTCTCTTGAGGGTTTGTCTCGAAATGTTCCTCTGTATAAAGTTACAGAGGGAAATGAGCCATCATTTTTCACAACATACTTTTCATGGGATCCCACGAAAGCAATGGTAAGTTATGGTCATACCTTTTCCAAGGTTTTATAATTAATATTACATAATTTTCCATCACTTCTCATGGTAAATACAAAATGATGACTTCTAGTCAATGTGCTTTTACATTTTAACTCCATATATAACATTTTGGATAAAGTTTTCAGGCTGAAAAGTGCAGATGCAACACCAGATAACCTGGTTGGGCATAAAGAACCTCCAGATATGGTCAAATTGGAATTTATAGATAATGGGTTGCTTGAGATCTAAGAAACTAAAGGAAATAATGATTTAAAGCCATTAGATCCTTAACATGTACTTATGGATGACAAAATAGGATTTATAAATTTTAAACTAGGTCACTAACTGGTGGCTAATCACCTGTTCTGATTATATGACTTTAATTTGGAAATTTATTATGAGTTGAAGCAGAAGCAGATAATTTTGAAAATTAAGGTGCTAGCATAAAGGAGAATACACACGGTTAGGCCCTATTCTTTCATTATCAATCATTGACCCCTCAATTTTTTATTAATAATTTCATCAAGTTTGTTTTAGCAGATTATATAAAATTTGGTCTACGCCTGTTGTTTGGGGACTATTTTTCGTTTAAACAATTGATTTACTGTTATTTGTTAAGGTCTTGTTTTATTGTATTGATATTATATCAGTGCTAATGCCAAATAGGATTTTTGATTAGGATGTGATAACACATACTAATGTTAGCACCAAGTGACAGTACTATGTGTGTATATATTTATCGTTAGTTAATTTCAGTTTGAAAATTGAGAAATTTCCTCCACAAATTGCCAGATTGCAGGAAATTCATTCCAAAAGAAGGCATTATTACTCTTTGGTTTTGGTCATCATGCTGCGGAGGTAAGTAATTTACCAGCCGAGATATTTACTCGTATGTGCACCATATCTACACAATTTTCTTTTCTCCATTGATTCTCATTGCAGGTTTCCTTTCGCCATTGAATAGGATAGCTTCTTTCCTTAAGTGAACTGGGTAACATGAAACTAGGCCATCTGTCTTCTTATGACAGAGAAAAAGATCATTATTATGGAGTTCTCTGATACCTCACTCCCCTTCATTTCGTTATCAACGTATAGCATTATTATAACTCTTTTGACTCCTGCATCAAAAGAGACGTTACTCCTGATTCAAATGCTGAGATGTGGAATGTAGATATCGTTTGTTTGTACTCTTCAATCTGTGAAGTTTACTCGTTTTTCTTCTATGATTGTCGTTCTTTCAAAGGATTGCTCGAGAAGAATCGTATTCCGTGACTTAAATGTTTCGTATTGATAATACCTAGGTTCATACAGAATTTGTCATTCAAGTTATTCGTAAACCGTGCTCTTCTTTGGCATGTGTTGGATTCCGGAAATGATAAAAGGTTGTTACGCGTGCCAGCTATGCACGTTAGCACTAGCATATGATATTAATGCAACATTACCAATCAGGATAAGTCCAATAGAAATCAAGGAGGACCAACTCAAAGGGCTTCTGCTTTAGCTGCCTTGAATAATGCTTTCAACCCATCTTCTGCAAGGACTTCAGTACGCAAACGTTTCTTGCATTGACTCGGATAAAATTGGGGCAAGATTTTCACATATGTGGGGGTTTTCTATTTTCTTTTGACACATCATTTACCGTTCAGCGTTCACCCTTCACTGATCTATAGTTTTTTTCTTCCTCATTTCTTGGCTGTCTCATGCTTCTTCTCCTCCCGTTCTTTTCTTTGGGGAACGAATCAACTTTTTTTTTTCTTTTAAATGAATTAGTTGGATTTGACTATTGTTCGTAAGCTTTCTAATCAAGTAGAACCAATTACATGCGGTGAAAAGTTTTCCTTGTCAAGAATCGTTGGGAATACAGTCAGAAGTTCACATATTAATACTGTTCTCTTTTGCGTGTTTTTTATTGTTTGCATATTAAGTCCTATAGATAATGTTTCTGTGATCATATATGGGTATACACACTATACACACATATATATGCTACAGCGTATAAATACGTACAGAATGTTTCTGATTTTCAATTTAGAGATATTGTAATTTCGTCATTATTTTTTGGCATCTTATATTGGTCCATGGCATGGTTGTTGTATCAATATTTTATGCTCGATAAACGGAGGGCAGATGTTGATTTACCATGACAATCTGCCATCTCATGAGCTCAATGTGCTGTGTAATTTCTACAGAGCCAAGATAGGTCAGATGGGCAAGGACCAAGACAAAGAGCTGAAGCCTTGGCTGCATTGAACTCTGCATTTAGTTCATCCTCTGGACCCAAATCAACTGGTTCGAGACCATCTGCTTCAGGTCAGGGATCACAAAGGGCTGCTGCTGTTGCTGCTCTTTCTCAAGTTCTTACTGCTGAAAAGAAGAGTACACCTGACAACTCTCCCACACGCAGTCCTCCTCCAGAAACTCCTTTATCTGGTAAGAAAGCACCGACTCCTATATTACATTATGTAAGAGCTGCATCTGCTTCTAAAAATGTCTGCATCACCATATTCTAGCAGAGTTCTCGGCATGCATTGGATGAAATCTTGTATTATGTTTATGCAATCATTTAGCTTCTGTACGTGCACACGACTGCTTGAAAAATTTCTAATGCATCTAAGCTCATGCAGCTGGAGCAAAGAGTGAAACTTCAGAAGTTGGAAATCCTGAAGAAGTCGCCCAAGTTAAGGAAACAGAGGAAGATGCGTCTGTTTCTGAAAGTGTTGGGGAGGATTCCGAGCCAAAACAAGAAGCTGAGGAGGATGGCAATGGCAATCAAAGCACTGATTCTATTTTCAGTTATGATCAAGTGAAGGTTCATTCTGAGAATCCTGCAACTGGAATTGATTTTAAACGTAGAGAGGTTTGTAATACTATCAAATTTCTGTAGTTCACCTGTTCATGTTTTTCGAAATGGTTATTCAAAACGTTCTCCATTCCAATGTTCAGGCCTATCTGTCCGAGGAGGAGTTCCAGACTATATTGGGGGTGACAAAAGAAGAATTCTATAAATTGCCAAAATGGAAGCAGGACATGCAGAAGAAGAAAGCTGATCTGTTTTAAAATATTATATCACGCATCCATCAAAGGGAACGGTATCTCTCTTACTGGATGCTCTATCTTGCACTATCATTTTGCTGTCGAAAAGTTGGTTTCCCCCCATCTTTTTCCTCTGCACACCTTGGTTGGCTTGCTTTGTCTAGAATGTTTATAGTATTTGCTCATTTTGATGAGTCTTTGACGGTGATAAGCATATCCGTATTTGTTATTTTCATGCTTGAAGAGTGAGTTTTGGCCACTTTCCATTTTCCCTAAATCTGCTTTCTGCCGTTCTGTAGTTTTTATAGGCAGTTGGCAGGTCATTCTTTCATTTGGTCAGTATTGGTATGTCGTATATTCTTTTTCCTTATTTTTGTCTGCTGAAAAAGGAAAAAGGGGTATTATGTATTTTGCTACTCTATTCTATTCTATTCTCAATATTCAAGAAAGAATATTTGTTTTGTTGTTTGGGATAATTACATTTCTGCTCCATTTATTGGTTTCTTTTTCCATATCATAAAATCGCTTTTTTGGGATTTTTACATAATTATCAAAAATTAAAAATTGTTTTGTAAAATGTCATGCTTTTGAGAAGCAACGAATCTACAAGAATGACCTTTTCTTTTCTTTTTTTGTGTTTCCGGATGATTTTATATGATTTATTGTAGATTTATAATGATTGATTTATTACAAAGTATAATGATAGTTGTAATGTTTTAACATCATGAATAATTATTATATCCATTAAAACTCTGTTTTTGGTTTCATTGCAGTTGAAAGTAGTATATTATCTTTTTCATCCCTCCAATAATTTTAGTTCCTTCACATTCAAACACAAACTTCAATTAGATGAATAATAATATATTTTACTTTTTTTTTATTCTTATAACAATTTTAATTATTTCCATATATAAATTTAGTATTTTATCTTTTTTTTTACCACTTACAACAATTTTAATTACTTCTATATTACAACTTAGTATGTTACCTTTTCGACCCCTTTACAACAATTTTAATTACTTCTATATATAAAATTTTACTTAATTAAACAATAATATATTTTTTAAAATCATTTTATTAAATAATTAAAAAAATTTACATCATTGAAAAATAAAAAATGACGATAACAGTAATAAAAAAAATTATTAATACATGTCATTGGGATGAAATATCAAAATATATCGTAAAAAGTTACATCCATATTAATTTAACATTTGATTTGCTTTTCTTTTTAAACTTGAAAATTATAACATGATGTGGTTATACTAATTATTATTAAAAGTATTTAATTAAAATATATTTTATTACACATGTTTAGGTTAAATTGAAATTTTATATTTTTAGATTAATATGTAAAATAATATCAAAGTTTTATGTGTATATACTTTTATCTTTAATATTTGTAAATTAGTTGTTTCTCAAAACATAAAATGAAATTAATAAATAAGAAAATAAATCTTTTATTATTATTATTATTATTATTATTATTATTATTATTGCACAACTAAAGAGCTTCCAAAGACTATAGTAAGTAATAGTGTTATTCATTTTTTATATATCTCTTTTTTTTACATAAATATAATAATTTTAAATAAGTTATCAATTAACCTATTAGCTCAATTGGTTAGAGCTTTCCATTTATTCTTAACAATATCAATATTTTCATAAGTAATTTTTTTGTATTATTTATTTGATCTATTGATATTTACAATATAATTTATATAACATAAAGTAATAAATTATTCTATTATTAAAAAGCTTCAATGATATAAAAATAGAGATTAAGTAATGTCTCCTACACCATGACAAACAAAGGAAAAATGTGATTCCAAACAGCACGAGTCAAAAATGTATGATTCAAAATGCACAATTAATAAAAATGTAGTCAACATTTTCAAATAAAAATGATGATTTTGAAACTCAATTTAATTAAACTAAGTTATGGGAGAACTTAAATTAATATTACTAGGTCTCGAGAAGCTTAAAAATTGGTTTAAAAATGACTTTCAAATAAAAATACATTGTTTTGGATTTTGTAAAGTGGGACATGCACCACATGTTTAGTGACATCCATCACATATTGTATGAATAGTAACAATGTATGTCACATATCATTGAACAATAATGATGTATGGTACACATCATAGAACTTAAAACATATTTTAAGCAAAATACAAGATCTAGATCATAGAAATGTCATAAGAACAATTAGGAAACTTCTAGAATCATATTAGAAGACTATCCAAAGTCAATTTAAGTTTTCAATTAATTCTTAATCATCCAAATTGTATTAAAATCAATTCAAATTGCATTTAAATTGAAATTAAGTTGGAAAACCAATTTTTATGTAAAAATTGAAGAAAATTGATTATGAAAAAAATGAGATGAAAGATCCTAAAATCATTTGGCATCATTTAGAAAATAAATGACATTTAATCTCATCCCAATCATGTCAAATTGTAATAAATTGATAACCATGATTCTAACCTTTATTTTTCCCTTATTATAATGTTATTTCAAGCATTATTTTCATGTTTTTCCCTTCAAACATAAGCATATAATATAATATTTCATACATTTTCCATCATTTCATGCATCACACTCATATATTGCATTATTAGCATAAGATCATGCATTTTCTTCATATATCTTGCATAATTTGTATATTGTTTTATTTTGACATTAAATTCTTACATGTCATTCCACTTTAGTTTATAATTTAGTTATGTTTAACTGTAGATTTAAATATTTTATAGTATTTAACACTCATTTCATACATAAATATGCTAGTTCTAGGTCCTACAGGTCATGTTTTAGTCACATGACTCGTGTTAGGCACGTTTTACCCTTTGAAATTTCAATTTTTCTTGTATTATTGAGCCTTACATGACTCGTTTGAGGAGGGACACGAGTCGTGTCCTATGTGGCCCATTAAGTTTCAATTGATTCCATATTATTCCTCCCTCTTTGAGCCTCACACGACTCGTATGAGGAGTCATATGACTTATGTGGACAATTTGACCATGATTTCTCATGATTTTTAACCCTGAATTGAAGCTGTTTGATCATTTTTTGAAGGATCATGATGATAGATATGAAAATACCTTTCTCTAGGAGTTTTACATGTGATATAGGGTAGAAAATTAAGGGTTTTCGGGAGGTGATTATTGCATATCATGGGGAGAAGTTTTCTCTCTGGTGGAATCATGTAATTAGGTAGTAGATATTAAATAGGAACAGGACTGAGGGTTTAGGAAATTAGGAGAGAGGGAGAGGTATATTTTATGTGTGATTGATTTCTAATCTTCTCTTTTGGATTTCTCTTTTCTTTTATAGCTTTTTAATAAGACATTGAGAAGGTAGTAATTGGGAAGGGAAAGCAGAAGAAGTTGAAGTGAAGGATTCACCAATAGAATTATTTAACCTATTTCTTATTTCCATCTTCTTCTAATTAGTTTGGACAATTTATGGTTGTATTTTATTTATTCTTCATGTTCTTTTACTTTTTTCAATTCTTAGTTATGGTTTGATAGTAATATGTAGAGATTGGATGATGTTTAAACATAATTAATTTCCTTTCTATTATGAATCCATTTACTTCTTCATGTTCTTAAGTTGTGATTGTTGTCATTATGTTTAATTATTAGAATGATCCTTTTTAACATGCAAACATTAATTTAATTCTGTTAGTAGCTTTGAAAGAAGGATTAACTTAACCAAACAAACTTAAGAACACCAAATTGTAACTACCTAGACACAGAAGTTAATTAGTTTGGAGGCATAAGGTGTCGAAATTGAACTTAACCACTGAAGTTAAGCTTGCAATCATGAAAGTAAGGTATTAGCTTAGCTTTAGTAAGTAAAATACTCTTTTGAAAGAAAAAAAAATTTACATTTAAACATTACTTTGAAGTTAGTAATTAGACTATTAACTGAAGGTTTTTATTTGTGTTCATATTCATCCATCCCTATGGTTAATTGTATATTATAGATACTATGATAATTGATTAATGGTATTAGTTAATTTAATAAACATTATCTTATATTTGATTGTTGAGTTACCTAGATAATGTTGGTTTGCGTAGTTAATAAGCAGCGGAAGAAATTTAAAATTTTTATTTTAAATCAACAAACCAAAAGAATATCTTTACATCAAAACACAGAGAAAACAGATTAGAGATTAGAAGCGACAGTTTGATAGTAACTCTTACATTCAATGCAGATGTCCTTCGTTCTTGATCTCTTTTGCATTTATGGTTGTTGCAAACCAAAAACCACCAAAATAGGCAGCCTCCAATAGTATCCACACGAAATAAGGATGTTCCAAGTAAGCAACCGATTGCTTCTATCTTCTTTCCTGTGAACTAGCAAAGAACAAGAAGAAAACTTATGGAATTTGCGTCTTCCTCACAATTGCTCTTGTGAAGGCCGAATTCTCCTTCAGCAGAGGAGGCTAGGTTTC
>CANYBF010215037.1:0-43846 GCA_948192965.1 Dalechampia spathulata | reverse complement strand
GCCGTATGCCATGAAAAGTATGCTAAACAAACTTAAACCTAAATGCGTGCTTAGGAACTTTCTTTAAAATTAAACAAAGTGAACATAATAAGATGGAATACAAATAAATTGAAAACCCCGAACCCAAACTCTGAAGAAATTCAGGCCGCTTTCCAACACGGGAAGGCCCGGGTTTTATTTCTTAGTTTTCTTTTAGTCATTCAATTGAATTGATAAAACAAACTAGGTGGCGACTCCACATTATAAAAGCATTGTTTTCGAAATTAAAATGGGATACGCCATTGAGAGCAAGCACCACGGCATCTCACGCCGAACAGCGTGCGGGGCTCCCGCGTCCGGGACGCCCTACTCTTACAGTATCTTTTTAACTACTTTAAATAGAACTCAATGTAATATGAACATTATAATTTCAAAGGCATATCCCTAAAAGGATAAAGGGAGATCTATTTGACTCCTCATAAATTAAACCATATTTAATAAAGTTTTTCTCCTTTCAGATACACAATTCCATTATGGCATTCTTAGTGGAGTCAATTATGAAACTATGCCATAATTTTTAAGATGATCTTCAAACTTTTATTCTAAGTATTTACCACCTTAATTTGATCAAAGTGCCTTAATATTCTTACCAAATTTATTTTGTACTTCATCTTGAAAAGCTTTGAATACATGAAATAATTCATGTTTATATTTCATTAGATAAACATATCATATATGCTAAAATTGTTAGTAAAAGTAATGAAGTACTAGAATCCACCTCTTACATTAACACTTAATGGATAATATACATTAGTATGCATTAGGTTTAAAAGTTATAGGCCCTTTCACTATGTTCTATGAAAAGATTTTTGTTCATTTTTCCCAACAAACAAGATTCATAATTTTGCAATAATTCATAATTATAAAAATTTAAAAGTCTATCTTAATGGAGCTTAAATATGTATTTATCATTTATGTAACCAGGATGGTAATACTGTAAATAAATTTAATTTAAATCAACTAATTTAATTCTCTTAGACGTTATGTTATACATATCACCATTATGTTGTTTCTCTAGATTTAGAACATAAAGCCGATTATATGAATCACTAATAAGATAAACATGTCATCATTATAAATACAACATCTCTTATTCTTAATAAGAAATAAAAATCCCAAATCATCCAAACAAGAATTTGAAATAAAATTTCTACTTAAAGTAAAAACATAAAAGCAAATGTTCAATTGGAATAATAACATGTTAGGTAAAGTTAACTCATAAATCCTTATAGTTAATGCATAAACTTTTGCTCTATTTCTAACTCATAGGTCCACTTCACCCTTTTTAAATAATCTCTTACTTTTGAGTCCTTGCACATGTATATTAATGTGATCCATATTAGGTATCTAATAGTTAGGAAGTAAAAGTAGATGAATCAATTTTATAACATAAATACTTAAAGATGTAGTCTAAGTATTTTTCTTATTATTTATTTTCTCCATATAAACTTTGCAGTTTCTCTATAAATGACCAAGTTCATTGTAATTGAAACAAACTCCCTCCTTTTAATCCTTTAGGTTAGGATTAGCCTTAGCTTTAGATTTAATAGCAACCTTTATCTTATACTTAACCTTACCTTTTCCCTTCCTCTTCATTCCTTTCCCTTTATTAATCGAAAGGACATGGTTAGGTTTCTTCTTAATGTTTTACTTAGTAGTTTTAAGCATTACATGTAGCTCAATAATGGATTTCTCAATGTTATTCATATTATAGTTTATGATAAACTAATCATAACTATTAAGGTAATGAATCAAGGATCAAAGTCATAGCCAATTTAAAATTGAGGGGAAATCAAATCCTTTAAAGATGATTAATATATCTTTTCATCTTCAAAATATATGCACTAATTAATGCACTTTTAGCCATCTTAGAAGACTACAAGGCCTTGGTAACCTTATACCTCTCCTACTAAACATTTTGTTGGAAAGTTTGTTTAAGGTGAACAATAAACTCATATACTTCCATGTGTTCTTGATCCTTTTGAAGTTTTATTACCATGTTAGTAAACATCAAGCATCCAACATCAATAAAATCATGAAGATGTTTCTTATATTTATCCTTAATAACCTTTATGGCATTAGTAACAATTTCTTCAAGAATAGGTTCATCCAACATATATAACTTCTTTGCTTATTTAAGAACAATGATAAAGAGGAATCATTATTTGCTACCGTATTAATCTACATAAAATATGCAACGTAATAATACATGAATATTTCATACAAAATCTTACTAGAAATCATCCCTCAATATTAATTTAATTGTTGCAACAATTATAATAATCTATGAGTTAAGATCAACAATTATAATAATCTATGTTTGAATCCTATCCAATCTTTTCAGGCTATAAATCATTTTGATAGCCTAATTAAGTCTAACCATTTTGAATAGGTAACACTATTACCCATCTTATTTTCCATGATATTTTAGTGAACCCACATTTAGTGAACTAAGTCTTGATAAGTGTTTTAATCATAAGTGGCATAAGACTTAAAATTTTATGAGGGAATATATTTTATGACATTTATTAAATCATGGCATCATAAACACATCCATAATATATAATACATTACATCACATGTAAGATGATATAATATAAAACAATTTTACATATCATGATTAAACATTTTATGTACCATGCATAAAAATTATATATCAAACATGTTATCATATATCAAATAAACAATTTAATTATATAGAATAAACATATAAAGCTATCATACATTATAACTTGGAACAATGTATAGGTTGAAACATATACAACATACATAAAACATGACCAAAACAATTCATATCTCACATGAATAATACATTAAGTTTGATAACATAATTTTTCATATTTATTCAACATCATAGCATCTTATATATGCAATCATGTCTGCAAATATGGAAAAACATAAATTGATTGAATGTACAAGTGACTTTAATACCATTATTGGGTTTTGTAGCAATAACAAATGACCAATCATATTATAAGTACAAAGTGAAATAAATAAAACTTTTAAAACTTGATTGTGATTTATATAATTTAAATCAAGTCATGTAAAAGAAACATTACTAACCTTAAATGTAAGTCATGTAAAGAGTCTTAGTACAGTCATACCAAATGCCTTACCCCTTACCCAACCTATTAACCTAACCCAAACTTGCTTTTAATATGTCTTTTTCACTTTGATCCTTTCTAAAACATATTGGTCACTAAAATAAGCTTCTTTTAATTCTAAAAACCCTTTTTAGAGATTAAATGTTTTAAGAATACATAAGTTGATTTCTAAAAGTTTATATTAGTTTAAATTTTCATGAAAATTGTATAATCTCTTGACCAAGTTATTATATCATCTATGGAAATTTTAATTCCTAACATGTAGCTCTTAAGCATGTGGTGTTTAGGTCATTGATTTGCAAACCTCTTAATATTACTCTAACTTATGTTCATCAAAAGACAAACATTGAGTATATAATCTAGTGGTCCTTAATAAAAAAGTAAGCTGCTAATAAGAAACATTTAATTTCTTATAGCAAACATAACTCATAGGCATAGTACTTGATAAATTTTGATAGCAGTAATTCATAGGTAAAACTCAATAGCTAATAAAAGTATGATACCATGGACAAAGTATTAAATAATTTATATATATCAATAAATTTATTATATCATACAACATCATCATTTATCAACCGTAGTTTTACTTCATATGTTAATATCATAAAAATGATATGTTGTATACCAATGATTACAAATATATATTACATTCTTCTTTCTTTGCCATTTAATTAATTTTCTCTATGATTGTACTAATGACACCCTTATTTCTCCTTTTTATATATTCATACATAAATAACAATATCTTCCTTATTTCTTTATAATATCATGTAAATGAAATATGATGCATAATTTAATCATATTAGTATTATATATGCATTTCCATTAATGCTTTTATAATATTGCATCCATAAAATTTCTCATATATATAGATTATAAATTATCAAGGAATAAATAAATAATACTTAAATCATTTGCAAACATTTCACTCTTTATATGCTTGCATTTAACAATCCTTTTATTTTACCTACTAATCTTATTTTACTGCTCAATTAATATTAAGCATAAACTTATTTTTACTTTACTCTTATTCTACCAGTGGAATAGGGATAGTAGTCCTGCTATCTTTGGCACTTGTTATAGATAGATTTTCATATCTTATAAATCAAGTACATTATATAAATCATTTAATTCATAGCTAACTTTGATATACACTTCTATCTCAACATATAAGCTTAATAATATTATATTAATTTTACATCATAAACATACTAGTATAGGACTTTTGTATATTTAATTATTTGTAACACCTAAGGTAATTATTTATGTATTACTCATAGTCTTTTAACTTTGAAATCATTTAATCATTCCACTAAACTTACTTCATTCAAAGAAATGAATGTCCATGCATATAAATCAATTTATGTACTTACATAATACATCTCTTTACATCTATTTTTGATTGGCTAAAATTGCAAAAAGGGATTAATCATTTGGCCCTTACATTCCTTAAATAACATATGTACCCGTACACATATAATATGCTCTTCAATTTTAATCATTTAATAATTTATTATAATTTAACAACATAAGATTAACTACTTTTTAGAAAATTGAATTTAACAAAATTATAGCATGGAAAGGATTACATGTAAAGTTATTTATGTGCATTTAAGATTTCATACTCTTCTAATTCATGCAAATCCCATAATCATTTTACTAACTCTTAAAGACAATTTTTACTTAGGATAAACTCCATAAGCTAACCATTACTAACTAAGGAACTGTTAACTTTCCCCATCTTATTTCCAAGCTTATATTATCATTATATATTACATATACAAACTTTTAATAAGTTTCCAAAGTGCTCACATTATGTCATGTATTGCTATTAAATTCCATTAAAATTATTTACCTTTGAGCAATAACTTATTCAATTGTTTAGTTTGTTTGCCATGCATGTACAACACAAAATTCTTACATTTATTATACTTGATTAAAGGTGTCCAACTTAAGCATAATTTAATTATTAATCTCACTTTTTCCATTAGTTTCAATTAGTAATTCATTGAGCCATGAATTATTGAATTTAAATACCTTCATGCATGATATTTCAAACATATTTTTTTCTTCTACATTAATATTCAATCAAAGCATGATCTCATCCATTCAACCATGCAGCAAATAAGCATTAATTTAGTCTTATACCAACAAACATAATTTAGTTGTTTCCACTTTCATTGACCAACTACAAGATTGCTTGGTAATTCTCATTTCAAGCATCCTTTTTTACATAAATTAGTCTAACTTATTGCATAACCATAAGTCATAAAATGCATGCGGTCCAATGATGACTTTAATATGTATTTAGATTAAATCTAGTTTAACTAAATATCAAACCATTAATATCCATCTTTACAGTGCATTTTAAATCACTGTTAGGGATCAATTAGTCTACATTGGGTCCAAACATGCACCTGATAAATGTTTACTAATTACCATTTATATTATCTCATAAAAAAGAAATCCTTTATTTACTCATGCAAGTATAAACATAATAAAATCTCTATTAGTACCAGAAACGTAGGTCCTATATATATATACATATTAACCATATTTCCTATAATATTTAATAGACTTATAAGTCCTATTAAACCTTTCAAAAAACATCTTTAATTACTTACATATATGTACAATTAAATTCATATGAACATAAAGAATTGTTCTATTCTAACTAATCTACAAGTCAACATCAACATAGCATCTATTTAAGAATAAATAGAGTTAGTCTATACAAAACCAAACATGTTCACATACACCATATGATTTGTTATCTAACAACCTCCAAGTCTTTTATACATTTATCTATGTGTCTAACATCACATGAAATGTATATAATATCCAAATACATACACAAATTCATTAAATTTCTCTTTTTATCCATTTATACAATATCAACAATCTAACTATGACATTTATAAACTAAACAATTCAATCACTCACTTGATATGCATAATTTTATAAACAATCTCTTTATTTTATACTTAAAAATTCATTAATATATGCACTCAAGGTAATTATTTACTTACATATTAGGGTTCATAACTTATCCTAAACTCAATGAAAATGAAGCCCCTTCTTCTCAGCAACTTCTCCTTTTGATGGACAATCTAATAGTCCTAATTTAAGGGAACCCAACACTTGGTTTTATCACTCCTTAACTATCCATTTTTAAGAAGTGTCTAGAGTGTTTAATCATTTCTCCATTCAATGATATTTAAACTTTGTTAAGATGGTCTCTAAAGAAGTGACCATCATTTCTCCATTCATTGTCGTATACTATAAGCAAGCTTTAATCTTTTAAAGCATTGGAAATTATCTCCTAATGTTTCAATATAACATTTAGTATGTCTCACTCCTATTTTAATTTATTTATCTCACTCCTATATAATTTCACTTGATCCTCTAATACACCAATATATGTTTTATACTTATGTTCATCAAATTAACAACTTATTCTGACTATCTTTCCATTGTTCTATGGTTATTTAATTAATAAATTTACAACAAGGATTTATGCACTTTATGATTTTCCATCCTTATTTTATATTTATGTCACTATGCATTATCTAATAAAACAAATACTTGTATACACATAAAATATGCCAAACATTTATTATGTTCATACTAGTGCCTAAAAGTGAATGTGTCTATAATTGTGACAACTATAAGGTAAAACTGTTTAATCATGAATGATAGAGAAGCCATATTCAAGAATAATAGAGCACCATCCTATATTTAGGTTGAAATTATTTATCTAGCCAACTTAATCATTATACCATTTTTTGCTTTTAAGGAATAACCTTCTTCTTAACTATATTTTAATGTTTAGATTCGTAAATCTTTATGGTTGATTACATGCTTTAGAATTATCCTTTGAAAGCATCTTGATTTTCTTAACTTTTTTCTTACCATTTTTTATTTCAACTCTAGATAGTAAACTTATTCTTTATATTATAGTCTTTCACTTGTTCTTTATTTTACTCTCTTTATAATAAATTTACTCTCAAAAGATCCCTCACACATTATTTCCATGTAACATCAGAAGTCAGATGATTAATGACATTAATTGAAAAATAAGCATTATCTCTTTATAATTGTAATTTTTCATTGATTTGAAAACTTTGATTAATGACATCATTTTCTACCTTAATAAGAGCCATAGTTATGACTAAAAATGGTCTCCTTGAAATTACAAGAATCTCTATATCCTCATCCATGATCTAAAATAGTAAAATCAATATAAAAGATGAACTTGTCTACCTTAGCTAGCATACTACCTCTTGAATACCTTACCTACTCATTATATAGTTATAAACTCATTCTAGTGGCCTGATTTTAACTAATTATAACTTTTCGAATAAGTTCTAAGGTATCAAGTTAATACTAATTCTTAAGTTAATTATTAGTTTATCCATACATAAGTTACCAAAATGATTACAAATAAATCCTTAAGCTTTTTTAGAAACTTCTTCTAGAAAACTACATCTAATAATTGGTAGCTTTTTAACTACTTTTATTTAAAAACATATCTTTCAAGAACTTTATGCAATATATAGCTAAATTTCAACCAAGGTTATGTTAATGTATAATTTCTTAAACATTTCCATAAAATTATTGAATTTTTGATCCCATTTATCTTTTTTCAACATGCTCAAGCAAGGAATATGTGGCTTATACTCAAGAAGTGGAGTCTTCTTTGGCTATTCATTAAATAACTTCTTCTTACATGGTATTGTCTCCTTTATCTACATATTAACCAAATTATAATTAGCTTCACCTCTAACTACATTAGCATTAACATGCTTCCTTATATTATCCTTAATCCTTTTGGGTGATATCCTTAGGTGTTTCTTTAATCAACTTAGTAAGTTAATTGATTTGTTTCTCCATATTCTAATTTGAATTACTTTAATTTTTTAACATAATGTCTTGATTTTGTAATGCAATTTTAATACTTTAAAGTCTTTATTTCATATGAAGCTATGAATTTAGTCAAATTTTCTTTTATGTAATTATTCTTCTTTGGAAGTGCTCTCCATGAGAAACTTGGGTGTGGATTATTTCTAAATCTCAATAAAATCTGCTTATTCACAAGGTTGAGAATTGCTTTGCATGTCTTCAATTAAAAGATTCAATTACCATAACTTAAACAATAAACTTAACAAAAATTAAAAGTAGAGCTTAACTTTGGGTTTTCATAATTATGTTTGAACCAACTTGGTGAATTTTAGCTTGTCTTTTTTGTATTTCTTATCTCTGCATACTTAAATGTTATTAATAGTTGTTCATGAACATGTCTTCAAATAAGAATTTATATAAATAAAATATGTATATTTTTGCACCCATCATCATATCATATCTTACAAATAATAAAATAAAAATATATAACTTAATATTTATTATCTTTATAGTCACTTTAATGAATATGATAATGATGATGGTGATGAATAAATAAATAAAAATACTTTACTGATGAAAGAGTAGTTAAAAAGTTTTAAAAAGAATAAAACTTGTTGTAAATCTAACAATAAAAAGTAACCTATCTTAATTATTTTGAAGAATAAATATTTTGTTAAAATAGATTATATATATAATGGAAGAATATTAACAATCATATAGTGTTAAAATGTTTAAAAATTATATTGTGTTAAAATGTAGTAAAATTTCAATATTTAATAAGAGTTTCAATTAAAGTAGGATCATGTTTAATATTATTCTTAATAATTTGAACTCTAAATATGATTAAGACTTAATGCTATAAATAGTTTTACAAAATCTAATTGATAAATGGAACTATGTAACATTGTTTTATATGAGAAATTAAACACTATAACTCTAAATTTCAATACACTATTTTAATTTGAACTATTTAATATACTACTAATATATTTAGTCACCTATTTTAATTTCAATGATTTATGAATGTGTTCAAATTGATGAGTAATATTTATGTATCAAGTAACTTGGTGTTTGTTAAAACATCATAAAATTAATTTGAACATAATCATATATATGTTCAATAACTAATGTTATAAATAGTTTTATGTAAAACTAAAGATACATATATACTTTTATAAAATTTGATAACATTATACAAAGGACCTGAATGGTACATTCAACTGAATTTATGAAAAGGCTTGACCCCTGAATAAGTTGAAGTATCTTAATCTCACAAGCAAACTACAAAGAAAAAGTTAACATATGATAGTTTTGAATGTCTTAATAAATGATCATCGAATAATGACTTAACCTTTATTAAGGATCATGACATAAGAATCTTAGGAGGTTGTTACCCATATTTTTCTTATAAATACCAAAATTCTACAAAAGTAAAGGTTTGAATTATTTAACCTTTTTTCATTACAAGCTTTCTATTTTCTTCTAGCATTTTTTAACTTAAGCATAAAAGATTTTGTAGGACCTCCACACTCTTATCAATAACTCAACGTTATCATCAAACCATTAAATATCAATTGATGTCATCTATAGAAAAAATTTCATACAACTCTTACTTATCTAATTTTCTCATACCACTATGACCCATTTCTACTACCAATATTGGAAGATGAATAATAGCATGGAACCTCCTTACCCTACCTAGCAAGTAAGCCATCTACCACCACCTTGAATTGATTTTCCAAGCCTCTTATTTTGTAGTTGTAAGCCCAACCTCCTTTCCCATCCCTCTTTCTCATCCTTATACTCATTAACCATAGCCTTTCTTTTACCTCCCTTATGTTGATAAGACTTTTTCAGTCCTAAACACTATAATTATAACATGCTTATTTCTTAACATACTACCCTTACTTAAACTTAAACCTAATTAAGTTGAACATGAGAAACTTACCTATGGACCAAAATAGGAAACATCCATCTAATTAGTAGTAAGATCCAAAGGAGATGAAGGAGCGTAATGAAGCTCTTTTATAGGTATTACCCTAGAAGCTTTGGATATAAATGAGTGGTTAGGAATAGAGAGGAGGAGGTGGAAGCAATCATACCTAAGAAGAGATGCAATAAACAAGAGGAGGATTATAAGAACTTAGGCTTTGACGGGGACCTTCAATTCCATCTAAAGAAAGTCGTTGAAAGTAATAAAGTTAAGTAAAAGATACCTTTTCAAACTAAGTTAAAACACTTAACTTTTGAATTCTATGATGGGCATGAAGATCCCCATGCTCATATCAAAGAGTTATAAGTATCAACCCTTTCTCATTATATCTCTAACGTGATCTTGTATTAAGTTTTCTTAACCATATTAAAAAGAATAGCATAAAAAAATGTACAAAAGTTTGACATTAAGTTGGTGAAAGATTTTTTATACTTTTTTTTAAAATTTAAAAAAAGATTCATTATGAGTATAACATCTAAGAAAATGACCATTGATCTCAATAAATGTGTCCAATATGAAGGCAAAACCCTAAGAGACTAAGTGAAGATAACCAATGATTAGGCCTTAGATATCAATAACATGGATGAGGATATTATAATTAATGCTAGAACTTAAAAGAGTCAATTGAATAAGTTCAAGGATTCTTTATTTATGAATATCCTAACCTCTCACAAAGAGGTGATGGAGAAGGCATGAAACTACATTAATTAAATGATGAACATAAAAGAGTGAAGTCAAGATAAAAGGATGAATAAAGAAGTTTACAAAAAATAAAGGTATTTTAAGAGAGACTTACATGATGGTAAGTGTTCCTACAATTCTTACCCAAAAAAATCAAGCAAAGGGACAAAATCATTTCCAACAAGATGTTAAAAATATAAATGCTCCTAGCCTAAAGATCTTAATATGGAAAAAAAGAATATGTAGGCTATTAGATGGCCTAAGCCATTAAAACTTAAGATAAAGGTAGCAAAGGATGCACCATAGTATTATAAGTTCCATAGAAGTCAAGTTCAAAATATAAATGATTACCTTTAATTAAAAAGGTAAAGTAAAAGATTTATTATGAGGATTATCAAGGGAGTTTAAGCTTAAGAAGATATTAAAGGTGGAAACTACCTATAGGAAACCAAAGTCATATGAACCTAATATAAAAGGGAGTGAAATCATGGGAATCATAGATTTCAATGAAAGAAGAGAAGGTAAAAATAATCCATTGAAGAGATAAAATCAATTATGGGAATCTTAAAAGGAGAGCTAAGTATAACCTATAGACCAAGGGATGTTCAATATGTCTCATATCTATGTCATGATGTTTTATTGATTACTGGTAAGATAAAAAGATTATAGGTTAATAGAGTATTGGTAGACAAAGGAAGCTTGATCATTTTAGTAATATGAAGGGCATATAAGGCTCTAAATTAAAGGATTTGTAAACATCAATATCATTTATTGGTTTAGGCAATGCATTTATTTAACTAACAGGTAGTACCCTTTTAAACCTAAAGCTAAGATAAAGTAATAGTAAGACATTATTTGAAAGGCCAATCACTAGTTTTACAACCATTTTTATAGTTATGGACATTCCTTAACCTTATAATATAATCATAAGGAGGCTAATGTTGACAGCTACTAAAGTTATGACTTATGTAAGGTAACTAAGATTGAAAATCCCTATGAAGTCAGGAGGGGCCATAGTGGCAGATCTTAAAAATGGCATACGAATGTTACATGATGTCAAAAAAATATGTTTGTTAATTGGCTAAAAGATATATTAGGAATTACATTGGAAATAATCTTGTACAAAATAAATGTCAATCCAATAATGAAGTTAGTTAAGTAAAAGAAATAATTCTTTACCTCTGATAGGTAAAATTATTGTAACATAAGAAGTTAGTGAACTTCTACATGCAAGATTCAAATAAGAAGTATAATACCCAAAATGGAATGCTTATGTAGCCACCATGAAGAAATCAAATGAGAAGGTAAGAATGTATATTGACTTTTATGGACCTTAATAAAGCATGCTTTAAATATTCTTATCCATCATTAAATATAGTCTAATTAATAGATCCAATGTTCAAGCATGCGCTTATAAGCTTTATGGACATAGCTCATGGTTACTATCAGAATCCAATGAATAAATTGGATATGGTAAAACTAGTTTTATAATCAACTAGGGAACTTTATATTATGTTGTCATCTCATTTGACCATAAAAATGTAATGGTGACTTAGTAAAGACTAAATGTTTAAAGAAAAAATTGAAAAAAGTATAAAAGTATATGTACATGACATGATCTTCAAGTCTTAATATGCAAGAGATCATTTATATCACTTAAAAGGAGATATACATAATCTTGAGAAGATGTAACCTAATGCTTAACTCTATAAAATGTATTTTTAACATTAAGGCAAGCAATTAACACATATAATGCATTATATTAAAAGTCAAAGATATTAAATAATGAGATTTATGAGTTTAAGATCCAACTTTTTCTTACAAAAACTTGCACCTAAATTCCCTATGTTTTGTTATTACATGTAATTGAATTTTAATTCATATATATAATGCACTTTATTAAATGTCAATATCATGATAATTAAATTGATAAGAAATTTAAATGTGGCATGTAAACATTCACCCATACATCCATCCATAAAAAGCAAACCATCATCGATACAAAGCATAAATAAAAAATATCATAGCTATAATCCATGGATGATGAAAATGTCACACCCTCATTTTTAGCATGAACAGTATTAATGATTCAAGAGATGAAAATTATTTTTATACGATTAAAATTAGACGATGATGTGGAATTATGGAAAAGTGCATATTTTGAAGTGATAGTTCATAAATATTATGATGATGATAAGAAATATTTATCGGGATTAAGGAATGACGATAATTTGATAGTAGATTAAGTCGAATACGTGAAATAAATTTAAGCATATTTAATTAAGATGATCGATTAAATGCACATATATTAAAGTACAATAATTTACGTATGCATAAAAATGCATGCAATTGAGGAAATAAGATTAATTATGATTGTATTTAAAGTATGTATAATTTAATAATTAAGTATGATTAAGGATCGTATAAATAAATTATATGTACGATATATATATATGTGTATAATTATACATATAAAGATAAATAAGTTTAATGATTTATGGAGTGCATAAATAAAATAAAGGAGTATTAAATAAGTAAATGGAAATAATATTTAAGTATTAATTAGACACGTGATGTAATGAATATAAAATAGTTTAATTTATTTATGTTATTAAAAGGAATTATGAAAATAAGATTATATATAAATATATGAAGGTAATTAAATAAATAAATGATTATATGGATATTATGTGAGTGGGATTACAAAATAATTATATTTTAATTATTTATTGGAGGATGTATTAGTGGATGAATAAAATAATAGATGTACGGGTAATTGAAAAAATGGTATTGGAAGTGGTGTTAGTGGATGGAAAGAGAAGATAAAATAATAATATTTGTAGTTAGTGGAAAAAGATGGAGGGATTTTAATTATTAAATATTATGTACTGGAGTATTAAATGAGTATTTTATACATATAAAAGGATTTTGATTGGTAGAAATTAAGTCAAATATGTATTTAAGTTTTAAAATATATATAATAATATGTATTTAAGGACTTAAGTGAAACTACCCTAAATGAGGATTCATTTCTTAGAATTTAGTGTGCATTTAGACCCAAATTCCACTTCTTCAAGCTTTCATTTCCTCTTGGCCGACACGTCCCTCCTTCCTCCTCCATTCATTCTCATTTTCTTTTATTTTCTTACTTCATTCTTAGCCTTATCTTCTTCTTACACTTATGAAAAGCCAAAACTACTCCTTAATCTTCATGTTTTCTTTCCAATTTTCATATATTCTACAAGATCTATACGTATAAAATGAGTTTGGTACAAAGCAACTCCTTTTATACTCCATTTTAGAAGAGACAGTAGCATTCTTTTGAAGGAAACCAAAAGTTACATCTTTTTCTTCTTCTTTTGGCTTTGGTTGTCAAGTTTCAAGCAAGAACTTGTTGTATTTTACAATTTTGGCCTAATATCATTCTTCTTTTCACCTTTGAAAGAGACCAAAACCCTTCTTGTAAGATCTTCAAGAGTAAGTTGAAAATCACTAAGATCTATGCATTTTCTAAAGGAAACTGAAACTTTGTTGATGTCTAACCTTATTTTTTTGTTTGATCTAGCTTCTTTGATATACATGCATGAGTATGGTAGAGTGAATCCAAGCTTTACAAGTTGAAAACAAGTTGAGTAGTGAAGATTGGGGCTAGATCAAGGAAAGGATCATATTTTAGTTTATTTTTCTTTTGGGTCCTTAAAGGTGAGTAAGAGTAAGTATTAATTAGAGATAGATTGAAAATATTTATGACTTTTTGATGAGATTCAAGTCATGGATAAATAGTATTTAGTATATTTGGTGATTTTTGGTTTTTAATTTGAAGTTTTAGATGATTATGATGTAAAGTGATGAAGAAAATAGTGGATTATAGAGTGTGTGGGTTATGTAATGTTTTCCTTATCATGGTCGAATGATCTAAGGAAAAATATGATCAAAATAATAAATTAAAAAGGCTTAATTAAAGGTTTGGTAAGATTCATAAGTAATTAATTAAGATTAGATAAATTAATTTAAATTATAAGATGATTTAAGGTTAATTAGTGAAGCTGTTAATGATTTTAGAGCTTAATAATTAAAAGATAAGGAAAATGACTATTATGGTTGATAATATAATTCTATGGCTATGAATTAAAGATGAAATTGAGATATTTTAATAAGTATAAGATAAGGTATGCAGCATTTACTATGAATATGGACTTAAAGGGGCATTTTTATATGATTCGAAGGGATGGAATTGATGTAAACAGTTATGATGATTTTGAGGTCCAAATGATTAATTAATTAATTGAGTTAAGGGTTATTAGAAGCTTAATAGAGTGATTAAATAATGGTAAAAAAAAGGATTTTAATTAAGATCTAAGTATGGTGATTAAATAGAAGCTAAAGAAGAAGAATGTAATGATATTGCGGTAATTTTAAGATATGGATTTAAAAATTAACTAAAAATTAAGTATGATGAATATTATAAGAAGTTTATTGAAATAAGTATTAACTATTATAAAGTAAATTAAATAGACATGATTTTCATTGATTGGAAAGAAGGATAAGATAAGATAAGTATGAAAGGAATTCTTTGGAATTATTATGAGTCATTTTAAAAATAGAATATAAAGAATTATATGGATAATTATTATGGATGGATTAAAATAAAGTTGAAAAGGATAGTGTTATGAATAGTGATTTGTGATCTTAAAAGTATTTCTATTTTAAGGTTGATTTTAATATTAATTCATAAGTTTAATACATGTGGTTATTGAAAGTGATTTTATTATAAGATTGATATTGATACAAAAATACATAAGTTAAAGACTTGTGGTTATTAAATAATGGTGATTTAAATGAAGTTAAAGGGTATATAATATACAGATTATATATAAGAAATGAAACTGGATGTTGAAAAAATAATGTTAAGGATATATATATATTTATATTAAACTAAATCATTGATTGGTAATTACATGGTTAAATGGCAGTGATATTAAAAAGAGGTACGTTAAATGAAGTTAAGATGTTATCAAAATAAGTTTTAAATAAGATTTGATAAGGTATTATATTTATGGTTATACCAGTAAATTAATGAATTAAAAGAAGTAATGTTTATGTTAATGAGTGAGAAATTATATTTATGGAAGGTTAAATAAGTATGATATCAGAATTTATATGATGATAGTTAAATGTTATATATTTAAGTGATGATATTGAATAAGGATATTGAATAAGTATTAACAAAGGTTAATCGATTATACTTTATAGCAACAGAAATATATGAATAGGATGTTAATAAGAAGCTGTTAAGTATTTGTATAATATATAAATAAAAGATTAGTATATGATGTTAATAAGGAATAAGTTAAGAATATAGAATGTATATAAAATAAGGACTGATTAATGTGATGATTATGAAAGAGTTTTTATTATATGATGGAAAGTTTAACATACATGAATAATGATGTAGTAATTATGAATAATGATATGAATATAAATATTAAGGTGATTTTCTAATTTATATTAAGTTATGATAAGTGAATTTTAATAATTTATTTAAATGATTGTTATTCAGTGGAATATGTATGCTAATGTAAGTAGTAAATTATTAATAATGAAATTAAAGTTATAAATTAAAGATGAATATTTAATTTGTGATATTATGTGATTCAGAGGGAATTTCAATGCAAATCATTAGAAATTTTTAAAGGAACAGAAAAATCAGGCCTGTGCTTTTTAGCTAATTCCTTAATAATTAGATCGGCAAGTAAGTATGAACTTACCTTAATTTTTGACATGTGATTACATGTTTCATTTTATTCTTTTATTTTAATATAGACATGAATGATTAAAGTTAAATTTAAATATGATTTTTCTTAGGGGGTATTTTATAAGTTATGATAATGTATATCATGGTATTTATATTAATTGATTTATGATGATATATATCTATTGCGATGATATTGATATTTAAAATAATAATGATAACAAAAATTTTAGATAATGACATTGAAGTGAAAATCATTAATAATAGTCAAGATATTTATTACTGATATTAATTTATGATATATTGATTAGTATTTATATTGATACCATATGATTGATAGATATGATGACTGCTCAATTAATTTATTGTCATGGGAATTTTATGTTGTTAAAATTGGATTTTTATGAAGTATTTTATTATTATTATAATATATATATGATTGATGACAGCATATGATATTATGATAGTAAAAATATGCTGAAGTTTTATTATTGATAAAAGTCATGATTAATAATTATTATTATAAAATAATTAATTGTTATTGAATTGATTTTATAATGAGGTTCATTTTCATTATGATACAATCATATGAAAATTATGATTGATGGTTGGTAATTATAGAACAAATATGATATGATGAGAATGATATAATATGATATATTAATCTAATAAATAAGATTAATATATCCATAATTATAAATACAGTGATAGGATGGAATTTGTTAAAAGGGGAATGATCATTTTATTATATAATGGTAATAAATTATGAGAAGGATTATGGGAGGTAATTTATTCAGATGCATATGATTACAACATGACATTAAAGAATATTGATTATATGTCATGAATTATATATAAGTAAGGAAGTAAAATGTACATGATAGAATGATTATTATTATATTCGATGATATCGATTAAATAAAATGAGTTGTATATAGCATTATATTTTGATGAATTTATAATTTCAACATGATTTTATGTATTATAAAATACATATCATGCAATTAATTATGCAAGTTAGAAAACATAAATATGAAATAATTTTAGGAAGTTGTAATAAAAGAAATTAAGAAATAAAAAAGGGTTTAAAGGTTCGATATATGCTATAATATGTTATCGAATCACATAGGTATCAGAGATTATTGAATAGCAAAAAGATAGTAATGTATAAATTACTATAATCATAGTATATAATTATTTAAATGAGCTAATTTATTTATATTGTGTTATTTTTTATAGTAAATGATTCATGATGAAATATTGATGACGGAATAGTATGTCATGGTCTTTTAATTAATGTTAATGATTATATGTTATGGATGCTATATAAAATGGATGATGAATGATACATTATTATGGAGCTTATATATGTTCATCATAGCATCATAACTTAAAGTATACATATCATGTCATGAAACATCAGCTGACATATTCACAATCATGACATGACATGAAGAAATAAGAAAAGAGGAAAATGAGCAAAAGTGAGGAAATGATAAATGAAAAGGGTACTCGGGCATTATGAAATGATTTCCTACGGTAAATGAATGAAAAGAAAAATAAAATGAAAGCAATGAAATGAATGTGAAATGAGTTATAGTTTGTTGAACCATGGAAATGATATGAATGTAGACCTAGTACCAAGAGAGCATATGATATGAATGGCCCAGTATGTGAAAAGGGCAATTTTTATGAAATGAATTGATACAGGAAAATAAGAGGGAGAATGCATGACACGAATGCATTCTCACAGATAACATTTCTTATTCATGCATTATGAAAGTTCAGTGAATGATATGATCAAAGTGCTACGAAAGTACATGAATAAATGATATATAAACATGATGATAGAGTGATGAATGCATCATAATCATGTTTTTATGGGTATTGCATTGAATAATGAATTATGATATGGTAAGATGGATTATGTTATGGATGCTTTTAAAATTAATTACTGTCATACTTAATACAATGGACTTACTTATATAATAGAAATTATGGAATACAGTTATTGGAATTTATACTCATTGATAATGATAATATAATCAAAGTATAATGTCATCCATTGTTGCCATTTATGATGAATATTAATTGAGAAAATAATTAATTTTATTAATTATGTTATGAATTGTTAATGGAAGGAATACATGAAAAAGTGAAAGATGGTATTTATGAACACTTGCAGGATTTTATTATATTATTAAATGTTTATGGAAGTGATAATGTTGGTTTTGTACATGTGTTAAAGTAATTTAGATTCTTGTGGAAATTATGGTGAAATGATGATATATGATATTAACTTTTAAATGTTAATAACATGACCGATGGAAATTTTAGAGAAATTATTGACATATGAATTATTTCTATAAATAACAGTGAAATACTGAAAAATTTATGGAAATGTTTAAATAAAACGAAACAATGGATCTGAGTATATGATAAATAATATAGTATACATGATTTAAGATTTTATTGCCTATAGAATTAAATGAAAGAGGTAATGTTATAGAAACGAATGATATGTATCATGGAAATAAATTTAATAAGGTATTGACAAAATGGAATAATGTTCTAAATATTATTAGGAAATAAATAATGGTTGATAAATCTTAAATATTCAAAAAGCTTATACAATTATATGGTAAAGTTATAATTATGATGAATTAGAATATGAAATTTGTTATTATTTATGACATGCATAAGATTATATTTTTTATGTTATGTTTTAAGCACCACTAAGTGAAATACTCAGCATTCGTCATTTAATGAACGCAGGTTAGCAGATGAATGAAATGCACGAATCCCAAAGTACCAGTTTAGCAGGACTCACTCTGATAGCAAGGACTTGGACCAGTTTAAAGTTTCTAAATAATTTTATCAAGCAACTAAAGTGATGTTTAAGATAGTAAATGCAATAAGTAATGTGAGGTTATTATTATTTCTGCAAATTAAAACGTAGTAAGTATTTTACATATACATAAAAAAAATTTTCATGTCCCTTGTAGAGTAATCAGTGGTTTCCATTTAATTGAGATTATTAATTATTATACGAAAGTATGTCGCATCTCAGAAGGCGTGATAGAAAACTTATGACTTGTAACTCTAAAAAAATTAATGAAAATGTCATAGGCCCAAGAAACTAGGAAAATCTATAACATATAATCCATTGAACAAATAAATAAAAAATCTAAAAAAACTAAAAATACCATAACCTTAGCAGAGTTAAGAAAATATATAGTTTACACCTCAAATAAATTCAAATTTAAACATCTAACCACTTCATCCATAAGAAAATAAAGAATTTCAAAAACAAATGAACTTGTAATTAAAATCAAACAAATTCAAAGTTCAAATTAGTAGGCAAGTTTTCACTAACCACATTAGTTCAAAATAACTCAAACAAAGTTAAACATTTTAAAATTTTGAATATCAAACTTTAAACCTATTATCTAAATAAGATATCCAAACAAATCAAATGATCAAATGAAATTGATTACACAGTTTGAAATTTGAATTTCAAACTAAAACCTAATCTTAATTGAAATTTCAAAGTAGATTATGAAAAAAATTGAATTTAAAAATCAATCAAACTCATAACAAAAATAAAAAAACTCAAGGTTCAAAACTTGCAAGGAAATCTTAATTAACATAATTGTTTAATTAATTCAAATTATTTCAAACATCATCCAAAACTCAAATATCAAAATTTAAACTTACTAGCCAAATAAATTCAAATAAATAAAATATTCAAATAAAATCCTAAGATATTATAAAATTTAAAATTCAAATCACGTATGATATCCAAATTTCAAAATCTACATTTCAAACTAAAATCTCATCCTAAGTGAAATTTTAAAATATAAAGTGAAAACTATTTTGAATTTTGAATTTGAACCATCCAATAAAATCAATTTAATAGACTTTTAGGTTCAAAATTCAAATTAGTTTCAAAATTCAATCTGAACAAAAATTTAAAAAAATTCAAAAGATAAAGAGAAAATAAGCTTAATTTTAAAATCTAAATTAAATTTAATTAAAATAGAATGTATTATATTAACAACTTCAAATTTCTAAAGTAAACCTTGAAATCAATTTCTAAATTAAAACAAACTAGATGAAGATTTAAATTTTAAATTTCAAAAGAAATCAAATTTTAACTAAAACTCTTAAAATTAACTAAATTAACATACCAAAAACCACTCTTTTCTAGAAGATCTTAATCAATTTTATATTTCAAATATTTTTCAAATAAAATATTATTTTCAAAATATTTGAAAAAATAACATTCTACCAAAGTAATATGAGAATAATTATGGATCAAAATGCCTGAACACATTAATACTATACTAGAACATTTATATAAATGACATGTGAAAATGTATGAATCATATAACCTGAAATATGTTTTCAAATGACATGCATTATCAAAGAAATCACACTAAACATAATAAACAATGAATCAAACATTCAAAGTAATAAAAATTAAATGCATTCATTATAAACATTGAAATTTCTAACCTTAACATGCACTTTACTAGATGATTACATGAACTCAATAATATATGACTTTCATTCATTTAAAGGGTTTTTACATAGAAAAATAAGATTTTTAGGCCAAATGATGGATCTATTTTTATGAACCATACTTCATTAGGTTAAACCTTGAAATTTTAGACTATTCAATGTGATAGGCTTGAAATTTTACTTCTAAGAATTCAATTGGTTCTCTAATTAGACCTCCTAGTAACTCATGGCTTGCAAAACTAGGTTTATTTCGTTTAAGCCCTAATTTGAAGTATTATTAGGTCAAGCTTAGTATATAGGTTAGGCTAAATGATTAGACCATGCTTTCAAGCAAGCTAGCCCTAACTACTAGGCTTGCATGCAGGCTAGGCTAAGTCACCAAGTCAAGCCAACATGCAAACTAGACTTAATTATTAAGTCAAGTTAATTTTACTAGTTTAACTCATCTCTTAAACTAGGTCATTGGTTTATGAACCAGGCTTTGGTTCATGATTAGACCTAGGTTATGAACTAACCTAATTCGATTTATTTGATTTAGTTCAACTTGACAAGTTCTTACTAGTTTTTTCTCTATTTAATAAACCCATTGCCTGTTATTTCTCTTATCAATTACCATCAATGAATAACAATTAATACTCTTAAGAATAAAATCATATGAACTTTCAAAAAAAAGTTCATCATAGCCATTTTTTTTTATCAATTTTCATCAAGTTCTTTAGTTTTTCTTGATCAAATTATGCACATAATCATAATCATAATCATGGAGTTCATGTGTCCAACTAAGAATTTAAGATTGATAAAATAAAATAAAAGAATTAGTTACATTAAGTTTGAGAATAACTCATCCAAGCATCATGAAGTTGAACAACCATTCAAGTATATTAAATTATAATCTCATAAAATAATAAAAAATATTAGTCCACATCCAAATTAACAACAAATGATCCAAGAATTCATGAAGATTAAACAATTATTCAAGTATGTTAGACTATAATGTATCAATTTTTTTAAGGTTGAAATAAAAGCTGCAATTATAATTAAATGTTAAAATTAGAGCCTCATAATAAGGGCATTTGTGTTATTGTACAATTTCAAGATGTCTTTTAAATAACATTTAATGACTTGTGTTTTAGTAGATATAACTAGCATATGAAGATTTTTTAATAAGGTTATAAAAAAAGTAATGTAATGTATCTAATAATTTATTGATGTAGTAGGTGATAATTTACTATTATAAGTTCATCTTCATGAGAATTATTCTCATTTCATATTGATCGATTATATACTAAAAAAACTTTTTGTTATACACTAAAAAAACATGATTGAAGTCCAAGCATCTATCTTTTATAAAAGAAAAATTTTAATATTTTATATTTTTAGTTTTGATTATTATCATGGTAAATTATTCGTAATTAATATACTACTTCTTAGTCTTAAAATGATAGTCTCAATTTCCTTTTCTTAGATGTCTTAAAATAATAATCTTATTTTCCTTTTAAAATAACAATTATAACAAATTATAAATAATATTTCATTAATTTATATAATTTTATGAATTTTAATATAAAAATCACATGATTAAATATAAATAACAAAGATAATTTTAAAAAGCCCGGTAAAAAAACTTTATTTAATAACTTCTCTAATCCATCCATTTTCTCATGTAGGTGCATTTTGTTTATTCAATTAAAAGTATTTATAAATAAAAATATAACTTTTAACAAAATCATAACTCGCACAAAATACATGACAATGATAATAGTCTAGTATATATAATCTTATTTATTTTAATTATTTATAATAATTGACAATAACTTTGATAAAGTTTAATTAATAAAATAAAATATTTGACAAAATTGTATTAATTAAGATGTAAAATAATATCTTAATATAGTTTGGTATGATATTTACTTGATTATATATAATTTGGAAAAATTACATATTGTTATTTGTTATCAATTTTTTAAAAAAAAGTATAAGCATTGTAACATTGTACGCGTGTTCTTTTAGAAAAGTTGTACGTTGAGATCATAAGTTTTTAGAATTTAACATCTTAAACGAAATCTAAAGTAATTAGAAAAGATTTACGAAACAAGAATTTTACAATAAGCCCCACAACAGAAAAAAAGACATTAGGGCTTTAGACGGCAAATTAATTAACAACAAACACTAATTAACACCATCTTAGTGGAGAGATTATTCTATGCTCTACTTGCAATTATCATAAAAACCACTTTCTTCATCTTAACTATCATAATTACCCTTCAGAGTCCTTTTCTAAACCCAGCTTCTATGAAAACGTAGGTACGACGCCGTATTGAGCATCAGAAAGGTAAGCAACCGAGGAAGGAGAGTTGAATAGACAGTCCATGTCGGAGTCAATTTCCGTCCGTTTAGCGAATCGGCCTTTGATTCTTGGCCTTGTTTCGGCGTAGGCCTTGCGAGAAGCGTATCGTATAGTCTTTTCGAATTTCCGGTTCTTTCTTTTCTCTCTGTACCTTAGTACCCTTGCTTCACGATCAATCCCACATGTTTGAGCGGCTGCTTGATTTGTGTTATTCGCCGATATGGGTATGCTTGAGTCGGTGGTAGAACTCATGTTCCGGGTAAAAGGGTAAGAAATTTCCGACATGGAATTTCCATCCGGAACAACTCCGACATCAAGTGATGAAGAAGAAACCTGAAAGAAACGATGAAAGATCGGAAGAAAAGATCAGTTCTGTAATACCCATGTCTTCAATTTTCCAATTAATCAATTTCATAACGGATACTTACACTTTGGCTAAGAGATTGGGTTGGATAGTTAAAAGAACTGAGCTTAGATCGGCAGAATTCAATATCATAACAAGTATCATTCTGCAGAACTGGAATATTTGCAGCCGGTACGGGTGGAGTTAGCTTCGAAATCTGAACTGGGACAATGCCATCTGAAGCAGCAGTACTATGATTATTATTGTTGATACTGTTGTTTTGATGGAACTGATCCATGTCAAGAAATGGATCCATTTCAGGGAAAAACAAATCACCAACATGATGACCTGATTTGATTTCATGATTTTCAACAAGAAGCTTGGAAGTAATGAAATTGGATGATGGGTTCGGTAACAGCCAAGAAACCCCTTCGACATCATCACCAACATCTTGATGATGATGATGATCAGAAGGAGCTAAAAAATTAAATGGGGAAGAGTATTTCACAAGTGAATTATGAGGAGAATCAAAGAAAGGCTCAACGGGAACACGTTCGTGCCGGCGAGCAAGAGGATTAGCAGAGTGGATATCAGCGTCGCAAGTGGCGCATAAAGCGGCGGCGTCAGCTTTACATGTAACAGCAGCCGGCGCTTGTTCACATACTTCACACATCCAAACACGTTCGTGCCTGGAAACGATAGCCTTATTGTTATTGTTGGCGGTGGTGGCATGAATCTTGGCGTCGCAGTTCACGCAAAGAAAAGCAGAGTCAGCTCTGCAAAACACAGAAGCTGCAGCCGTTTTGCACGAGTCACAACGTCTGGCAGCCACCGACCAACCGCCGGTTAAGCTCTTGAAGGACTCTAGTTCAATACCCATGATTCAATTTCCCCGTAATTTTTTCTTCAAGAAAACGAATCTTTGAGGGGTTTTGGGTTGAAATTGAACAATGGGAGTGGGGGCAAGGCAGAGCTCTGATAGCAAAGAAAATGATTTGGTTTCTATCTATCTAGTCAAGAGTAGGGGGAAATCTGGATGATGACGAGTGAGAGAAGGACACGTGGGTGAAGAATTAGCCACATAATTGCTGCATTATATTTGTTTACATTTTTTGGGAGGAATAAGATAATAATTTAATAATTTAATATTTGATTATCACGATCATATTTGTCATATTTAAAAAACGACAATGATGAATGAAATCAGAGTTAAGGAAGTTTCTTATTGTTAATAAATATAATTAGCCTATGAGTTGTTTGATTTAGATTTTTTTATGTTCTACCCATTAATTTTAATTAACCTTACTTATTTGTAAGTATCTTGATTAATTTGATCTGACTATATAATTTCTTACAATTATAACAAAACTAGCATCTATTCAATTATTATTTGACTTGTAACTCCAATTTATTTTAATTTTTAAATTAAAATGATTATTTAAATAAATAAATTTGAGGGTGAAGTAATTGTCAGTGGTTAAATGGTGTCTGTGCCGACGTGGGACCCATATGATGGTCAAGTGACAAGGAGTTCCATACAACTTTTCCTATCAACTGGAAAACAATTCAGAAGGGCCAACTTATGTGTTGGGGGGGCAAAGGCATAGAGGGCTTCTTCTCCAAAATCAAAATTAAATCCATAAAATAATTTAATTTTGACAACACTTTATATATATATATATATTTCTGAAAGTTTTCAAAAATAGAATTTTTAATTAATTTTGGAAGATTTTATTTAGTTTGTTACCCCTACAAATGGGGCAGCTTTTAATTTATTGGTATTATGTGTTGCTCACATTAATTAGGATGCCTAGATATTATGAATTTTATTTTATTTTTTTGCATTAAAAAAAGTTGATGATTAATCTAAAGTTAAAATGAATATGGATCCCAATAATTCTTTATTTTCTTCATTTATTACGAACTTCCAACAAATTAATGATCGAAAATAATACTAGAAAAATAAAATTGTATAGAAAACAATCAGATTTCATTTTGTTTTAACAAAAATAAATTGTTATAGGAATGGAAGCTTTCAGTTTTTGTAAGAAACCTTCAGTAACTATCTATAAATTTTTTTATGAAAGTATTAATAATTTTATGTAAGCAAATTATTTGCATTATTTTATGAAATCAATTAAATACTTAATATTTTCATTTCAACAAGTTATTATTTTAACTTTTATCTTTTATCTTTTCTATAATAATATATTAATTAGTTAATCAAAGTACAAAATGATTGATAAATTAATATAATAAAATTAATATAATAAATTAATATTAATAAGATGATATAAAGGAAGAAAATACATAAGTATATTTTGCATATAAATTATTATTATTATTATTGGAGGCTAATAGGGAGCATGAACGATGGAATTTTCGGAGTCATGGAATAAAAAATTCAATCCTTAGGAAGGAAGCCTCTAAAACTACAGTGGGATAAGGGAAGAGAAGAGTGCAACGATTTGGCAAGGCCAAAATCAATGGGAAGTGGTAGGATGGTCGACGCCGATGACAGCAACGCCAGTCCCGATCCCTCATAAATTCAAGAATTTTCATGTTTCAAGTCGTGGTGAGATGGATCCTCCAATTGCTGGCAAGTAATTAAAGTTTGGCAGAAGAGTGATGCATTTTCCAAGTTCTGTTATGAAATAAAATTAAGAAAAATGATAACAATTACTATTAGTAATTGGTTTGTTATATGTGTTAATAACAAGTGAAACAAGTAATAGTGGGCAGCAAGCGTACAAACCCAACTCGTATTCTTACCAAAAGGTATTAATCATTAGTAAAACTCTAATTTCATTTAAAATACTCCTTTCTCTTCTGACTAAACTATCAAAACCCAAATTCAAATTATCAATCCTAAACATAATTTGTTTTTGATTTGGCATGTTATGATGGATGTGGAGTTCATTTGTGAGTTATTCCATTGTTTAATTAAATCAAAATTGATTTTATTAAATGATTTATTGGTTTCCTAAAATCCAACTTGATTTTCAATGTATTTTGTGAAAATTTGGAATAGAGTTGTTGAAATTGGTTACAGATCAAAGATTGAGAATGGATTGTTGTTTAGCTTTTAAATCTACAAACCCATATAACCCATATGCTTGAGGTCATCATTAGATGTAAATTATATCGCATGCATATATAAAAAAAAAGACTTACGAGGATGATAACTTTGAGGTGAATGAATTAATAATATGAATGGATTATCTTATTAATCTTTGTATACAGTACTTGAAATCTTTGTTGATTTAATAATTGAATAATGAGATTTACTGATAATCATGATTTTAACTTATATTTTTTTTCTTATTATAATGTTTTTTAAAGCATTATTTTCATGTTTTTCCTTCAAATATAAGAATATAATATAATATTTCATGCATTTCATACCATTTCATGTTTTGCATTATTAGGATAATTTCATACATCTTCTTCATAATTTCATACATCTTCTTCATATTTTGCATACTTTACATGTTATTTTAGTTTTGATATTAAATTCTTACATGTCATTCCAATTTAATTTTTAATTTAATTATGTTTAGCTCTAGATTTTATGCATTAATATGCTACATCTAGGTCCCAGGGATCATGTTTTAGTCATATGATTCGTGTTAGGCACATTTCACCTTTTGAAAAAACTCCATTTTCATGCCAAATGAGTCATACACGACTTATGTAAAATTCCACATGAGTCGTGTGGATTGTGGCTCCTTCAAAAATTATCTCATTTCCTTTAACGAGTCTTACATGACTCATGTAAAATTTCACACGAGTCATGTGGAATGCGGCTTCCCTAAATTTTCCTCCCTTTCAATCATTCAAGCTTCACACAAGTAGTGTAATATTTACACGACTCGTGTGACTCATTTAGGACATTTTATTTCATTATTTTACTGATCGTAAGATCATATAAATAGAGGGGGAGGATTAATCTAGGGAATGTATAGTTTTTAGAAGGGTTTTTAGAGAGGATTAGAACGTGAGAAGTGGGAGGTTCCATCATTCATTCATTCATTGAGCATTATTTAGAGAATTAGGTTAGGATTTTAGGTCTTGGGGGGAGATAGAAAGAAAACTAGATTAATGGTGTATGCTTTATTACTAATCTTCTTTAGAAATCTTTTCCTATCATAGCTTTCATCAAGATGTTGAGGAAAGTAGCTGAGGAGGAGTCGTGAAGAGTGGAAGAGAGTAGCAATAGCAATAGAGTTGATTCAAGATTCTCTTTATCTCCATCTCTTTCTATTTTAGTTTTGAACTCTTTATGATTATATTTTCTTTATTCTTCATGTTCTTTTACTTTATTCCAATCTTAATTATGGTTTGATAGTAGTTTATAGAGATTAGATGATATTTGAACAAAATTAATTTCCTTTCTATTATGAATCTATTTACTTCTTCATGTTCTTAAGTTACGATTCATGCTAATGATGTTTGATTATTAGAATGGGTCCTTTTAATGTGAAAACATTAAACTAGTTCTGTTAATCGCTTTGGAAGAACGTTTAACTTAATTGAATGAACTTAAGAATATCAAATTATAATTGCCTAGACATAGAAGTTAATTAATTTGGAGACATAAGATGTAGAAATAGAACTTAATCACTAATGGAAAGTTTTGTTTGTGTTCATATTCATCCATTGATTATTTTTTATTTTTCAATAATGTAATTTTTTCATATTTTAACAAAATAATTTAATAAATATATTATTGATCATCAAATTGAAAATTTGAATATGATTAAAAATAAATAGTAATTATTAAAAAATGAGTTAATATATTATTAATATGAAATTAATATTTTATTTTTTCAATAAAATAATTTAATAAAAAATTTGAATATTATTAAAAATAAATAATTATTATTTAAAAAGGAGTTAATATATTATTAATATGAAATTAATGTTAAAATATTTGTAAAAGAAAAGTAGTTGGAAGGATTTAAACTTGACCTTCAAAAATAAATACCAAACTTTTAACCAAATAAGTTCACAAGAAACTAATGATATTAAGGTTGATCGTCACTTTAAGTGGCATTCATGTCTACATGGTATCACATCTCAATACCATATCTCGTCAGCTCAACTGGTTGCCAGAATAACTGGCGATCAAGTATTAAAATATATCAAATTCAAAATATTTTTTCATTTCACATCAAATAAAAAATTTAACCATTTATTTAATCTACATACAAAAATTACCCTCCATATTTTGGGTTCAAGTAGAAAAGGTGCAGAATTTGATAGTAATAATAGGTCAACTATAACTTTTGAAATTAATAATTAAAGCTAACCATTGAGTTGGGAAATCAAGAATTAAGAATTAAGATCAAAATAAGGCATTTTTCATCATCAAGTTCAAAAAAGAATCACAAATTTAATGTCTTGTTGTGTTTTCTATTTTAGTTTCAATTGAATTATCTTGTAATCATTTTTTGTTGGTCTGGATGATCATTTAATTTAATTTTTGTTAAAATTCATTTAAATTTTAATAATTAAATATACATTACAAATTTTAAACACTAAATGGTTAATTATTTTTTCATTTCATATATTTTACTTTTTTTTCATCTTTTAATCAATATACTTGTTTTATCGAATCATGGTCAATATGGTAAAACTTATTTTAATTGACATTTAAATAAAAAAATACAAATGGAACATTAAATTGATAAAAAAAATTAAAAGCTCAATCAGTTAATTAAAATAGGAAATATTCTTAAAATATTTATCACATCAGTATCATATTAATGTCAAATCATCATTAATTTTATTTCATAAAAATTCATTAAATTTTTTTACTTGTTTCAAAGGAAATACTCAAAAATTAATTCAATGTTCATCAAAAATGAATTTTAATACTTTAATTTTATAATATAATCATTCTAAAAATGTAAAATATTTAATTGAAATTAAAAAAAATATAAAAGCACATTGCATTTATAATTTAGCTTAATTAAAAATGATTTTAGATATTAAATTATTACCATGTAATGAATAATAATTTACAACCAAAAAATATTTCATTACTTAATTTCTAAAATATTACATTTAATTTCCAAAAATAAATTTGATAACATAAGAACTTAATTATTTTAAAAATTTAAAAATATTCAATTGAAATTTACAAAATAAAATTTGTTGATTGTATTTATAATTTAGTTTAACAAATACATGATTTTTATTATTAAATGATTATCAAATAATAGATGATAATTTAGATGTTAAAAATTTTTCATCATTTAAATTTAAAGTTTATTTTTATTTAATAAAATTATTGAAAAACATTCCCAATAATGTACTTGTTAATTTATTATATGAGTTTTGAATTAAGTTTTTGATTCATTATATCAAAATTTTTACAATATATAACTTTTGTACTATAATTCCAAATAATTATAATATATAATTTAATTTCTCAATAAACCTGTTATGGTTCTTATAGAATAATTCATTATAATTCCAAATAATTATAATATATAATTTTGCATGAAAGAAATTATAGAAAAGTTATCAAATATGATTTAGAGTTGATTTCACACTCTACAACTTGCACTCTTATATTTTTATTAGTATTTTTCTTATATTACTTATATTTTTCCATTTCCTCCTTATGCTTTTTATAAGACATAATATACACATTAAAAACATATTAAATAGGTTGGAAAGAGATGGCATTTGCTCACTCCTTCTTTCTTTTTTAATATATTTTTTATTATGGTGGATTCCATCATAAAAGGGATGATACATCAATCTCTCCTCATAATCAAATGGAGGGAATCACTATTCTTGTACTTTTAATTATTTTGATTTTTTTAACGATCCAAAAAATTAATTATATAAGAAAATAAATAAAATATATAAATAATCATAATTTACCATTTGAATTTTATTATCATATAGTTGTTAGATATGTGGAATATAAGATTATAATTAGATGCAATATAAAATAATTTAAAAATATATAATTATGGATCATGTTTAAAACGTAGCATTCTTTGCCTATTAAATACTTTAATATCATTATTGTTCTTTGCATAAGACCTTAAAGTGATTGACAAAGTCCTTAGCATGTGAAAATTCATTAATTGTTCATGAAATGAGATTCTAACTACATGAAAATGTTTTGTATTAAATTATTCTAAGTTGTAGTGTTAATAAGATTGGACATGATTGATGTATAGAGTTTTGCTCATAAAATGCTACTTTAATATGGTTTAAGTAATAATTCTCATTATAGATGCTTGCGAAGAATAAGTTCATTGAAGACTTTGCTATGAGATCCATATATGGATAATTTGTTAGAGAAAACTATATATAATAAAAAATAATCTATATTAATCCATATTATAATCTTGTCAAATCAATTAGAATAATTAATTTGAATGTGAAAGCATAAATGAATCTATAGTTCTAATTGAAATCCTTTATTCTTGTGATGTATATTTTCTAAATTAATTCATATGAGCTTAGATAAAATTGTCTTTTCTAATATGTCAAAAATGAAACCTCATATTCAATTTGAGAATTACACATATTTTCTTTATTCCCAATTTAACTCATAATAAAGCTTAAAATTATATTAGATATCCAACATATATGAACTTACACTTTTTGATATAATTTAAGTTCATCATAAGTATTAAACCAAATTAGAACTTTATATTATAATATGTAATATACAATTATTATTATTATTATTATAGTTAATATATATATATATATATATATATATATATATATATATATATATACACACACACATAAACATATGTATTACTTTATAATTGTATATCATCATACTTCTTATAAGCTCCATATTACGATCATAATACAAAGTTTCCCTTAACAATCTTGTTTTGCTAATCATGTCAATATAGAACTAAGCTAACTTTTGTTATATTTATGGTATTTAAATTTATCCATAATCATGCATAGTAACATAACTAAATGACATGGACAAATATGGATGTGGTATGGAAATTGCATGTAAAGTAATATAAACATGCCTATTTCTAATTATTTCATCTTAACTTTAATGAGATCAATCCTTACAAAATTAAAATGTCAATGAATCAAAGGAAACTTTATTTTTGTAGAAAATATAAAGAAAATCTATATTATATTTGTAACAAGAAATATATATATATATATATATATATAAAATTGAAAACTTATGATTTTAACTTACTACTTTATTCTGATTCTTTTTAAGAAATAATGAAACTACCGTACATGAATTTTATTGATTTAATGATGAATGTCAAATGCCTTACTTAGTAAATTATAAAGTTTGAGCAACAACAAGTCCAATCTTCTTCCTTTCTCTTCTAATCTTCAAGTCTATAGATTATTATCCAAAAACTACCTTTAGTAGAGTGAGAATATGAATGCATATTCAAAAATCAAAATAACTTATCCTAACGTTTTGCCTTAATTCGTAGATCTAATTCTAAATAGAAACGAAGATAAAAAAAAATAAAGTAAAGTGTGGCTCCCCCTCTTCCTAAAGAAAAAAAATATGTATATATACGAGTGTCAAAACCTTATATGCATGAAATGATCATAGCCATCCATTTTCACATGAATGATCTAAAATCATTTATGAAAAATGAAGTGAAATGCAATGTAGAGGAGTCCCACAGTTCATGGGAAAGTCTACGCAAGTTATAAGGGCTGAGAGCAAGGTTTTTCATGGATGGATAGTGAGCTACACAATGATAGTGTTTCATAAGTCATAGGGATGAAAATGAGAAAATTTCTAAAATTAGCAGTAAGCTACATGAGTCATGGGGCATTTCCAAAACTCTTACGAGGCTTAAAATATAGGTTTCTACAAGCAATAAGGCATACAACTCATGACACTAAGCCATAACTTGTGGGACTCCTAAAGTGAATAATTCATGCACTAGTAGCATAAAACTTGACTCATGTAAGCTTACCACAAGTTATGTAACTCTAAAAATGGAAGATAATGCATAAAACTTAAGAACATGTACTAAAATGACATAATATAACCAAAACATTCAACTACCAACCATGAAACTAAGATTAAAGATGTTATGGTTATGCAAATGTAAAAATGTGGCATTGTAATGATGAAGATTAGCATGTAAATTGCCTTAAAACAAGGAATTATGATTGAAGAATGAAGAAATATAGATTATTAAATATATAACCATTCATGAACTTCACCCAATAGCTTAAGCTTTTGGTTGAATGATTTTATGAAATGGTATTAGAGCCTTTATAATCAAAAGGTTTAGAGTTCAATCTATGAAAACTTTAATTATTAACTAATGAAATTCAATATAAGATAGATGTGTGTCTACACATATTCATAAGACAAGCATAAAATCATATTTAGAATGTTAAGTCTAATGTGAAAATAAATTCAAAAATGATATTTATTTGAAGTATAAATATCATGCATCAAGTAACTAGATCATTAATTAATTTTTTACCAATTGACACGTGAAATTGAAATTTCTAATCATTTAACCCCATTTTTCATATTTTAAGCTATATTAAAACTAATGATAATACTGTACATATTGTTAATGTATATGCTATAGAGCATCATGTTACAAATGTTATTTTGTAATTGAATATTTAATTAATAAGAGGTATTATTCATTATTTTAGTATGGTATTTTATATATACTTGTTTTACTTAAAGTAGTAAATTAAATAATGCAGTCCAAGATATTGAAATAGTATAAGAGAATTCATAAAGAGTTTATGAAATGAGATTCTTATTGTATGCAACTATTCAATATCTAAATAAATCTGATCATAGTATTAATAAGATTAGACATTATTAATACATATAGATTAATACATATTATACTTCCTTGAAAGGGGTGATTCTCATTTACAACAATATAAGATGTCTAAAGTAAACATGTGGATGAACAATATATCCTTTGACTTAAGATATCAAAGTTATCTTAACTATGGATTATTATGCTTTGACTCATGTTTTTTTATTCTTCTATAGGAGGCGTTTATAGTTAGGAAGATGGGTATACTGTAAAGTAGTTGAAGATATTTGTATATCAATAAAGAATTTACCATCTTGGATTAAGTATAGTGGTTTTATCTCATTGATTCATGTAGTATTATTTGATTCAAGAATCTTTAACCATAGTAAAATGCCAAGTTATGAATGTAAGTCACATGGATATTTTATGAATAAAGATTATAATACATAAAACATCAAGTTTAGGCATGATCTAACATATTTGAACATGCATTGAGTTAACATTTATCTATACCTAAACCTAAATGAGGTGGTGTATGGTGATAGGAGTTTATTACAATGATATATGATATGGAAGGGTTACAATCAAACTATTGACCTCTTGATATTTGGATAGTCATGATGTATGACTAGACACCGCTTTTGAATTACATATGATATTATTAAATGAGATATAATAATATTACAATATGATACCAATATGTCAATAACCAAAAAGGTCATACATAAAAGTTAAGGGGTCAAAAATTATAAATGGATGTTGATTCAATATGAAAAATTATTTCATGATTATAAGATAACTTGGATTTTTCATATTTATGGGATAAAGCATGAAAAGAACTTCAATTTGATACCAAGATGATATTATTCTAATGAGTAGAACTCAAGATATACATGATTTAAATTTACATGTGTAATGCACATGCCATGCACATGATTATGCATATGTATATATCACATGACTTCACATGCTTAACTTAAAGTGAAAGAGGAAGGTCATGTCATTGTCATATGACATATTAGGATTTTGGGTATGTTAAACACATCATATGTTAACTGGATTAAGGCAAGACATAAGCTGATATATCAACCTTAGTTGCCACAAAAGCCCTATGTTAATTAAAATCAAGTTTTAGGTTATAGAAACTTACTTTTCGCCTCTCTTCTTCCTCATTCACATCCTTCTCTTCTACAAAAAAGAAAAGGCTAAAGTAAAAGAAGAAGAAAAACATTCGGATTTAAGGAAGAAAGATCAATCAATTCGAAATCAACACCATTCTCTTTCTTTATTGCTTTTGTTTCTAATAGTCTTTGAAACATCAGCTTTTGTAATTTTAATTACTAATCTATCTCCCTTGATTGTGTGGATAGTTTGGATATCTTCTACTTTGGAGATTTGAAAAATTTGTTATAACTTTTCAGATGGTCAAGAACAAAGGAGATCCATATTTTATAAGTATGACTTGTATCTCTATATGCTTCATCTCATTGTTTTAATGAATGTTGATTGCTAGATCCATTAAAACGTGTTGTTTTGAAAATTTGAAAATGCTATTTCACTACCTTTATCACATTTTTAACCAACATGTACATATATCAATAAGTTATTATGATATATTATTAATTGTATAAGTGTTAAAAATTTAGCCACATTTAAAAATTTAAAGAGCCTATAAAATTTGTTATTTTAATGAAAATTCAGGAAACAACGATATGTTCAATGCACAAACATGTTAGTTGTCATATAGACAATATACAATAGGATGCAAATGAGTTCAATTGTTTACAACTATTTGAAATTCAATTCTAGAAAAATTCCTTAAAGTATATTTAAGGATGTTTGTTTAATAAACAAATGAGACTTAAATTAAATAATATTCAACTTATTTAGACTCATGATCTAGTCTGTTAATTTGGATAAAAATAATTTCATTTTGAATATATAATTTATAAATTAATAATAACATAAATATATAAAATGATTTCTTATTTTAGTTATTAATGTAAAATGATAAATTTGTATAAAATATTATTTTTTTCTAAATAAAATAGTAAATAGTTTGTATTATTATTTATATTTATTAAATTTATTTAAAGTTATAATACATGAAAAACTTTAAAAAGTTTGATTTAAACTTAATTACTAATAAACACATCAAATTTAAATTATATAGAATTCATTTAAGTTTAACTTGTTTATCTCTAATATATAACACTTAATGATTATTCACAATAATATTTGACATTTCATTTTGAATTACATTTTGGATTCTAAATAATGGAATAAAAGAAAGGGATGAAATATTGATATTTTTATTAATTAAAAATTGATGGTAAAACATACGCCCATCCATGTGAAAAATGGGGTTAAATGATAAAAAGTTGCAATTTAATTAATGAACTAATTGCTCATTACATACAAGTTTAGCAAGCAAATTGATACTTCAAATGAACACTGATATTTAGATTTTTCTATTATAATGGGTTTATTTAATCTACTGCTTTGGATACCCTAAATGATAATTAATTGATAAATCGAATTAATTATCAATTCAGTTAGATTTGATTTTTTACCTTATTATAATTTTTAAATTAAAAATTTTAATATTTTAAATCAAATTTAATAAAATTTATTGATTCAATTTAGTTTTTAGATTCAAACTAGAATTCACACGACCCTATATGACAATCATAGCTTGAAGGGAAGGATACTCTAGAAAGGAATGAAATTAATAGAATGCTATTTCCCAAAGAAATTGTAAAATTATCTTACAAATAAAAATGGACCTCAGGATTAATCGAGTACACAATAATAATATATTAAGTGTTAAGTTTCGTTCAATCTTGCATACAATTTTGTTATTGTGAATGATGATTTTATTCCAAAACTTGATCATAATTATAAATCTTTATATTGGTTGAGATGTAAAGTTACATATGGAAAGTAATTCAAGTTATGGTTGGCATGAATAATCTAATGTCAAAGTATGAATCACAAATAACAACGAAATACAAATAGTTTAACATTAAACAGATTAAACCAAGTTGATTTCGTCCTATAACATTTCCCATTAGATGTAACACAAAAGCATGTAATTTCTACTCCAGTGTTGCACTTTTAACATAAATGTTACCATATCGACAACTAAGTTGCATTCAATATTAGTGTCTACTTTCAAATTCATATATGAATTTGTTGAGCTGTTCAAGTTCATTTTTCCTCTCAAAACTCATCAGTGTTTGCTCAAAGTACATTGTACATATAAACAGTGGCTAATCATAGTATGAATAAAATCCTCGATCTTTTCTATGAATGCAAGATAGTTACATATCAGACACAGACCAAAGATATGATTCCCTTTCTGTAGCTCGTTTTTCGTTCAACCTTTGGAACATTTTTTTCTCAAATCCGTTACTCCGATCGACTCCATCCCAATGTCTTCCTGGCTTTATACCATATCGATTTGGGGCAGCATCTAATCGTCTTTTTATCCAGCTGTGGTTAGGAATCTCTTGCGGGACTATGAATCCTGACTCCTTCATCTTCTCGTTGACACCCAAGTCATCAAGAACAGGTTCATAGTGCTTTTTCTATGTCAAAGAGGGCAAAAGAATGTCAAAAACTTGGTACAAAAGCAACTGCATGACCATTTCAAAATGAATAAGCAATTATCGACAACATTACCTTGACCAAATGTGCCATAGGATCACCCCATCTTAGTTGTTCCTTCAGCATTTTGTCCAATTCGGGATCATCTCTGCAAAACACAAGATAAAGCCAAAAAGAATTGACAAGTATCATCATGGAGGCCAAATCAGCACTTCAAAATGTTGTATTAACTATGTAAATGTGTTTCTTTCGCCAGATTTTTGTGGACCAAAGCACATAGAAGTATTAAGTGAAGAGGCAATAACCTAAAAAGAAACATCAATATCTTATTCATTGACTAGGCTGTCCTCGTCAATATCTTTATCATCAATAATAAGACAGTTAAGCTAGCTAGACAAAACCATATTCACTGCTCAATTTATGCAAGATGCAGCAATGATTCGATATATCATACAATGTTCCACGTGTTTCAGGCTTGGCCAATCCTGCAGAAAAAAATAACTGAAGCAAGCTTCTATGTTGGTGGTTAATTTTTTTTTATTTTTGCATAGTATTGTGTTGCACTAGATAATGAAACAATAGAATTGTTTGGTTTCTAGTCTTACCTCATCCTTGCAAATGGTTTGTCCTTCTCAAGCTCTAATTCTTGCAACCTAGCCTCAGCTTCCCGCTTTTGAGCCAAGCCCTTGCCCCATTCTAATTTCTTCTCCTGTTCAAATCAAATAGTGAAACACGTCATGATTAAAGGACAAAGAAATAAGAGAAGATCACAAGAAATATCATATCTAGATGAAAAGGAAGAGAGACCTAAACTCATGAAGAAAATTCTCTGAAACAGATTTGCTATATTAATCTTGCAGAGAAAGAGAATCTATTTAGTTGAAATCCATATATTTAGACAAAGGCTCCATGGGAGGTAAGTTGAGTTGAGTTGACTTGATAAACTTGAAGCATAGAGAAAAGACGATAATTGTTGAAATTGCAACAGTTCTGTAGCTAGGAAAATCATGATGATCATTAATTTCTTTAAATACTCTTCGTTTCTCAATGTTGATGCACATAATAACCTCTGCCTTAAAAAAGTTTCCTCTTCCATTTAACAACTTCCATTTTATTTGAAATCATGTTCATTTAACACTTCTAACAAGCCTTGTAAAGGAATTTCACTCAACCAGCAAAACCTCTTCAGAAAATTTCAAATATTTTTAGCACGTCAGAAGCGCAAAAGAAACAAGGAATTCCTAATATTTTCACTCCATATCGAACAACATTATCATTTAATTTCCATGCCATAAAACCACACACACAGATAAATTGAATGAGACACTCAATTCAAGCTCACCATCCTGAGGTATCAGTCATGTCTACACAACTATAAGATTCTCAACATTGTTTAGAACCTACAAATTTCTTAATGAAATTAAGAGAAATAAAGTCAAGTAATTGCTAAAACTGGGTGTCTAGCTTTTAATACTGAGAAATAGGCTTTTGGTAATCACTATACTATACATACTGCAATTAGAACTTTTATCAGTGAGCATAATTGAATAACATGAAATGGATCTTTATTCAATGCAATTCTACATTTCATGCATCATTTCATTTTTTTTCACCAATCGCAAGACACCCAAAAAAACTAGCATTTGTAGGTACGCTGGTTCTTTAAGAACAAACCAGTCCTCAATAACTAGAGACAACAATAACTAGAGGAACAATTTCTATGATTAGAAAGTAGCACCAACCAAAAGCAGTGAAATGCAGATTTCTCTACAATACCTTGGGCTTTTCTTCCACTTTTTGCTTTGACTTCAAGTACTCCTCCTTTGAGATCCGTTGTCCTGCAGTTATAATGATAAACGAATTTACTAAACAAGTACAAGATAAGAACTTGAATAGTTCATCTAGAACACAAGTTATTACAGATTACATTTTCTCCTAAGAATACATTATGGACGACCAACCAAGGATCATAGACAATTATTTTATTGGCACTTTTTGTATGGTTCCTTCTACTTTCTACATCATTATAATTTATCTAGTCAACTTTTCCAATTTATAGAAGGTTTCTACCAACCTAAAGTTTGGAATTAGATTTCAGAGATTGGAAAACTATCATTCAAGAAAATATCCCATCTTGTTTTACAAAAAACTTGTAGTTCTGTGATTTATTTAGAATCAGCAAGCAGAATAACATAAAAATGATAACCTTTTTTATCACGATATATCGGTTCAGCACCCCTTCCACTGATAGAAGGATCCATCTGTTCAAACCTGCATAAATGATAAATTAGATAGATTCTTGGACTTGCTAGCTAAAGCATATCCAGAACATCAATTTCCTTTCAATTGATGTCAGTTCAATAGTTGTTCTACTATTTAAAGAGTTACCTCAACAAATCATTCTTCTTCCTTTTTGATATCTCTTCTTGGATATCATGAGCAGTAACCAAACCAGTTTTCGGCTGCTCTTTAAAAGATGTTTCACCTAATAAATCCTTGCGATTTTTCCTTGTTTCTGAAGTTTCTTTATCTGGATAGGCATGTGAATTAACATCAACCACCGAACTTGTACGCCTAGGTAATCGTGGAGGGGGAAGAGCTGCCAATTCTGATTTCCTAGGAGGTGAAAGATCCAACCCAGGAGAAGTATGAGCATCAAGAGCTTCAAATTTCATCCTAACAGAGGATCCTGATTTTTGAGGATGAGACCTGCGAGGAGGAGACATATCAGAATCCTGGCCATCCTCTGGTGATTGAGTATAATGCTGTCTTTGTCGCTGGCGTGGAGGTGACATATCAGTGTCTTCTATTGATAGATCTGGTGGTGAATCATTGCGAGGATTTTTCTTACGAGGAGGTGACAAATCTGTATCTTTCATTGATGGAGAAGGTGAAGGGGTATCATTTCGAGCTTTTGTCTTGCAAGGAGGTGAGTTGGTGTGTACTGACCTATCATGAGGTTCAGGTGATGGTGTATAATGACGCACCCGTCGCTGCTGTGGAGGTGACATATCATCACCTTTCCTATCAGCATCTGAACCCCTCTGTCCAGTCCCTGGTGATGGTGTATAATCTGTCCTCTGTCGACGAGGTGGAGAAATATCAGAATTTTGATCACCGACATTTTCACCTTTACATGATAATGAAACCCATCCACTACCATCCTCAGCAATAGTATTATAACCCCGTCTCAACCTCAGTTGCTCCAACCTCTTCATTCGCTTAACATCAATGTCTTCATCAACTTGAGGCCTTTCTTCATCTATTTAACAAAATAGTATACACTCATTACAGAACAAAACAAAAAAATTTACTTAGGACAAATTCATCAAATATAAACAAAAATAATTGGTATCAATTTCCATTACCAGCAGAATCATGATTTTCTTCTTCATCAAGTTTAACAGGTCTTTGCCACACTGGATCTTGATCAAAAACTCTAACTCCACCAGGTCTATCAGGTTTAGCTTTCTTAATCTTCTTCGTTTTCTTTTTATTTTCTTTGTCATCATTACTTTCATACCGTTTTAAATACTCTTGCAGAGATTTAGCTCCAGAGTTTTGAACCGCCATAGGTTATCTCAACCTATAACCTTCCTTCCCTAATTTAATACAATCAGATAAGTATTAAAAATTTAAAATTCCATGTGCACAGTACTAATACCAACAAAACAACAGTAAGTTATTAAATAGATGTAGAAGAAGATAGAGGCGATGAATTTTAAAAAATATAGCCAAATTATGTAAAAGAAACTAAAAATAATAAATACCGACTGATTTTTACCACCAAGCATTTTTACCAACTTTGATCAAATGTTCAATTTTGCTAAACTAATAGGATGAATAAGTAGATAATAACCATGACTGGCAGAGGATTTCATGTCCTCAAATTGAATATTGAATATTTAACCCATCAGAACCTAAATTGATACTAAATGGTCAAATAAGAAGATACTTTACAAAGCACATATGACCAATCTGAGTTATATCAAAAAACAAATGGCAATAAATTTAAAGCAAGGATTTCAGAATTCATGAGAAACAAGGAGAAAGACACCATTAGAACTCATGTAATAAAATCTACCAGGATCCCCCACAAAGAGAACTGAAACAGAAACAACCAATTTCCACCTGAAACTTTTTATTGGCTTGTGAATCAACACCTTTTTCTTAAACATCGAACATGAAGGTCTAGGGTGATTTCTGTAAGCAGTTCCTAGCTTAACAACATCCATGGTCATCAAATGATTTCAAATTCATTAACAGATTCATCTGCAAACCACTGATGTATGGACATGAATTAACATCAGACTATCAGTGCTTTCAGAGTTTTTTGTTTGCTTTTTTTTTCAAATGAAGACAAACAGTATGACCTTTTACTTCATCCTTAATTGTATAATAATTTGCATAATGAAAACAGTACTTACAGAGAAACAATAGAGAAAATAACATCATTAACATATTAGAAAAACCTAAACACTGAGTAACCACTAATAAATTAGATCCATCATTCAAGGACTGTTTAAAATAACAATAGACAACCTTAATAAACCCAAAGATGCAAAATATCCAGTTTTATATTTACAGTATCAAACATTTACCACATTATAGCAAAAAGAAAAACCAGCAAAGTTGTAAAGTGAGAATTTGAATTCAAGTTCATTTCAAATTACTACCTACATATTCAAAATGCAAAAAAAATTCACTTATTAAATACATATAGAGCTCTATACAACGGGACTCTTTCCATTTGAAAGAAGTTACTTTAGCACAATCAATAAACTCCAAAACATCCTTTAAATTTTCAAATTTTTCAGAAAGTGCAACGTGTAACATTATAAACCATTACATGTAGTCATCCGTTTTTCAGGAACAAGGGGATCCAAATCTAAAGAGAGCAGACAGTAAGTTAGCGCGATTCTTTACAATCTACCCATACTAACTACATTAAAAACAGAAAAGTGGCAATACAATTGGCGCAATTATAACCATGCAGTTAAAATTTAATGGCAGTTGCCCACAGCGATAGAGACTGTAATATGTGAATAACAGCAAAGAAATAGGAACCGGGAAAAAAAAGATAAAAGTAAAAAAAAATTTCCGAAAGAAATACAGTAAAAAAACCCCAAAACCAAAAACAGTTTAATAAAAAAAGTATCCACAGAGATCTTCATGCAGCCTATAATGTGATGAACCATTACATGTAACTATCTTCACGAAGAAGGATTCTCAAATATAAAGAAAACTGACAGCAATCTAGTGTGGTTCTCAAATAGAGACCACAGTCAAATGATGGAATAATCAAAACAACGAAATCAAAAACAAATGAAGTGAAATTAAACAATACCTGTCAGCAAGTGAAAGAATTGAAACTCAAGTAACAGACGAAAATCACGGGATTTTGTGGCATCCAAGTATCGTGAAGAGACGAGATTTAATGAGCGGGTGAATTGATGATTCGGTTTTCTTTGTAATTATTTTGGATTTTAATAATAACTATCAGACAGGGTTAGGGTTTGGAGATTTTGCTCAGGAGAAGAAGGGGGAGAGAGGAGGTCCGTGAGAATCAAAGGAATGTTAATTTTGTTTAGTTTTGCAATGCAGATGTCTCTGGAACGGCGCACTTTGTGCAGTGCAGCTCAAAGTGGAAAGGAAGGATATTCGTGTCTTGAATCTAAATTTATGGATCCAATTTCGTGGTTTTAATAAAAAGAAAAAGTTAAATTCTGGATAAATATATTTCATTTATGCCTTTGTTATATTTTATTTTAAGTTAAAAAGAATAAATATTTTATATAATATTTATTTCATAAATATGATGTGTTGAAATAATTAAATTTTTATAATATAATAATTGATATTTTATATATTTATTTTATATTTATTATTTTTTGATAGTAATTATATGATATTATGTCTAGTATATAATAATAGTATTGATGTTAATAGCATAAGTAAAATGATGATAAAAGATTATTTGAATGATTAATTGTAAATTTTAAAATTATATTTGTAATTATTAATATTTCTTTGGTATATATCATAATAGGATATTAATATTAATAATTATGGTTTAAATTCATAGATATAAAGGATTGTTTCATGAAATTTCTTTAAGTTTGTAGAAAATGGTTGATTGTTTTTGTAATCTGTTATGCATTTCCATTAGTATTGTACTGTATTTATACAATCATAGTGGGCAGCTGAGCTATACATGTGTACGAGTTCTAGAAGAATCCTTAAATATCAAAACGCTATCGTTTCAGTAAAGGAAAATGATGTCGTATAACTAATATCTTTTCAAAAACCCTATGTCCTTTTTACTGCCGTCTGATGCACTTCTTTCTATGCCTGTTGGTTTCCCATATCTCATTTCACACATTTGAGACCACCTTTCGTCCAGATCATTTGTTTCTTCCAATTACCGATTATCTTCTTCTCTTACCTTCCATATTCCTTCATTACTTAAACTAAAAGCTTTAAACTTTTCTTTATTTCCTCATCCCCCCGCAAGATGAAGCCGACGGTTGAAATACCGGTCAAAGCTTGAGTAGTAAGCGTTGGAAAGGCTGGACACCAAGAGATTTAGTGAACAGATCGGTGATCTATGCTATAGAGCTGATGTGAACTGTTAGTGTATGCTCTAGAGCATCATGTGTATTTGTACTATACGTTTTCATTAATAAAGGCATTATTCATTATATAGTACAATGTTTTAAATGAACTTGTTTTACTTAGAGTATTAAACTATATATTGAAGTACATGATAT
>CANYBF010215007.1:0-10776 GCA_948192965.1 Dalechampia spathulata | reverse complement strand
TCCAATGAACTAGTACTATACTATTCATCCACATATTCACTTTAGACATCTCATGTCATGATGAATGAAAATCATCCCTAAATAGGAAGTGTAATATGTGCTGATCTTCCCATACTAATAATGTCCATTCTTATTAATACTATGATCAGGGATATTTAGATATTGAACATTTGCATACAATAAGAATCTCATTCCATAGACTCTTTATGGATTCTTCTGCACTGTTCCAATATCATGGACTTCAATATATAGTTTAATACTCCAAGTAAAACAAGTTCATTCAAAACATTATACTATATAATGAATAATGCCTTTATTAATGAAAAACGTATAGTACAAATACATATGATGCTCTAAGCACACACTAACATATATATGACATGTTTTAGTAGGTATCAGAATTAATAATGTTTTGTTGGTATCAAAACGGTAGAATTGAGATTTTGCATGCTTGAATGAATTATGATGATAAGTTGAATTTTCATTTACTACATATGATATGCATACATGATATATTTGATATGAATTGGTTAAAGAAATTAATGTTAAGCATCCCTTATAGGGTCATTATCGATTTTCTATTAGAGGAAATTGGTAATTACACTATGGGAGGCAAGTCATACTGGGTCACGAGTATGATAATTTTCAATTTATAACTATTTATTTTAATGGCAATAATGCTTAATGATTTTAAAACTCACCACCTCCCTTAAAATGGACTTAAGTGCCATATTTTATGAAAGAAACAAAATTGATTAGTATACTAAGTGGAAGCTTATGCCAATATACATAGTTGGCATACTTCTAAGTCAAATTCCTAGAATTATAGCAATGTTTCAACCCATTCAATCAAGGATTAAATGTTGGATCAAATTATGTTTCCTTATATCAATCCCTTCTTTTTCTTTTTAAGACAATATGCATACTAACTCATGGTTAAATAAACACTTATTAACAGTCATTCACTTGTCCAATTATGCAAATTGTCTATAGTGGTAGAATGAGGTAAGCTAATCATACATTATCATGAAAATTCTTATCAATATTCTTATCTAGGTACATAGATAACTATGTACACACATGCACAAGCCTGATAAATTCCTTAATCATTACTCTTGTCTAAATTATATTTTTAATATCATAAGCATTTAATTGCTTAGGAAATTGGATTGTTGATAATGAAACCATACAATTCTATAGCATTTCATGCACTAAAATTTGAACATTGAAACCTTCCTCCAATTAAATGTTATACTAAATTTTTAATTACTTATTTCAATTATCATTGGGTACAATAAATCAAAATTTTTAAACCATTCATACACCAACTTCATGTTTATCATTTTCTACGATAACATGTTTTTTTGTTTTCTTCTCTTAAGTTCACATGTAGTAAACATTTCACTAATCTCTTAATACATTTTTATCCAATGTAGTAAACATAAACATGGGATGTCCCTAGAAAACATTCATTTGAACTATACAATTATTTATCAAGTACTCAAGCAGACGTATACCAACATGCATACCAGCCTACTTCCTTATATTGACGTGGTTCAATAACATAGTTGCAAAGTGCAATAAATTATTTTAAGGCATTATAATAATTATTATATGTTCGGTTCCCATAAGTAAATTAATAAGGTTTTAGGTCCTATGGCAAAAACTAATCCTTAACTTGAATTAATTTTGCATATAATATACCTTTTCTACATTAATTCATTCACACATTTTCAAGTATTCATGGATTAAAGCACTCAGATATCTACAAACTCAATCTTGTCTTATTCCACCTTGTATATATATATATAACATAAACTAGTCAAGCCATGTGTATAAGATACAATCATCTAATTATTCTTAAGTTACCAACCATTAACAATTAGACTTGCCACTCAAAAAGAAGACAATATTCATTATCAATCCCTTTTTGTATTACTATTAATTCATATATGCATACTTATGTATAAATTCCCCAGTACTTCGTAAACTATACATTAAAATTACATACAACATCATTAATAACCTATCTCTTAATCATATACATGCATGAAGCTACTTACTTAACATTCAATTTCATATTTGCTTACTAGATTAAAATGGCAAGAACACAATAACACTCCCTTAAGCTTTCAAAACTCAAATTTGGTCGATTAATTCCCTTTTCTCTAGCTGCTTGTGAGTTGGGCAAGAAAGTGCCTTTATTTTTAGGTACAATAACTTTTTTTATTCCTATTAACACTAAATTAATTATTATTGTGAGTGCCGGTTTCTGCCGGGGCCCAGAGCGAGGCTTGTGAAAGTCACGGACCGGGGACCGCACTTGGAGTGAAAGTGCAGTCTTCCTAAGGGGTTCCCTTAGGGAATGATACGGACTCAGAAGAGTCACAAGGGAGTCGCCACCGGATGGTTCCAGATTGGTCCAACTGACCCATAGCATGAGTGCTAGTTAAACCCTTCAGAGATTGGGTTCGGGTGGTGGAGATCTATTCTATGAGTTTCCAAAATCAATTTTACCATTATAGTTAGAATTAATTATCCTAAGCAGGCAAGCATGCGAGCGTAAATGTAAGCGTACAGTGTGTCATGTGAATGGGCATTGCAAGGTTACACGTAAAATAACATATAATGTTATATGGCATTTCGATGGCATGGCATGCAAAATAGTGAAAAAGGTAACATGGAATATGCATGTCATGTGAGCATGTATGACATATCATATACATGATATGACAACCTAACATGATATTTAAGCACATATTATGGCGTATAGCGTTATACATTAATGTTTTGGATTGTATTAGCATTTGGCGTATGTGTGGCGTATGCATGATACGTAGGATGAATGGCATATTATATGCATGATATGTGAAGTGATGCATGTCATGGCATATGTATGACATGGCCTAATAAACGACATACCGTATGCGTGGCATATGAAATGATACATGGCATGACATATGACATGGCATAGTGGATGACATACCTTATGCATGGATGTGAAATGGATAACATATCGTATGCATGATATGTGAGGTGATGCATGACATACCATATGCATGGTATGTGAAGTGACATACCTTATGCATGGTATGCGTATAGCATGGCATATGCATGACATGTTACATGGATGACATACCATATGCATGGCATGTAAAATGAATGACATGTCATATGCATGACATGTGAATAATGTGTGGCATAACATGTGCATGGCATGTGAAATGATGTCTGGCATGGCATATACTCGTCATGGCATAATGGATGGCTTACCATATGCATGGTATGTGAAGGATGTATGGCATGGCAGATGCATGTCATGGCATAATGGATGGCATACCATATGCATGGCATGTGAAGGATGTATGGCATGGCATATGCATGTCATGGCATGTATATGTGAAGGTGTATTTAGCGTAGTATATATGATGGCATACAGTATGACATGCGTTATGGCATACGACGTGATATGGTATCATGGCATAATGACATGTGATATGGCATATATATGCATTGCAAGGCATATTGATTACATATTTTGGATTACGTATTGATGTATTTGGAGTAATTGCATATTGGCATATTTGTACGTATGTGCATATGAAATATAGTATGTTATGACATAGCATATGCATGGCATGCATAGTGGTGTGTGATTGTGTCATGTGACATGGCATGTGACATGAATGACATGGTATATTTAAGAAAATATAAATCATCCATGATTAAAAATAATAACGGCCGGGAAAGGGATCGAGGAAATAAGGGATATACATGGGAAATAGGGGGAATTATTACAGACCGAATTAAATAATTCTACCCTATTACAAAATATCCTCGCATACATATTTTTGGGACGTTAAGTAACGTCCCCTTCCTCCTTGGGTACTATTCATCTCGGGTTGCATGAGCCAAAATGCACGGATGTTTATTATGCAAAATAAACAAATAAATTCATTAGTAGCAAATGAATTTAGGATTTATTTGATTAGTCCAATGCCATGTGAAAGGCATGAACCAAGAGTCAAAATTCATTAAGTATTAAGCAATAATTACATGAATTAATACGAGCTGGATCGTGAAAATTCATTTTTACAAAAAAATAATTTTATGCAAAATTATTTTTATTTGATCATGGAAAATTAAATGGGAGGGTTAACATCATAAAAATTGCTAGAGAAAGCCACTTAACCAATTTAAAATCCAATCCTTTCAAAAACCGCATTTATACGATTAAAAATTGCATTTTATCGTAAAAATTAATTTTGAGGCCAAAATTAATTAAATGAAATTATTTTATGACTAATCTAGAATACTTGAGCCACTGTAAAGCATCAAATACCATTGGATACATAAAAAAATCGTGAAAAATGATCCAAAAATACATTTTTCTAGAAAAATGTGAACTATGCGCACTGCACATCAGGCTATGTGCACCACATATAGGCTATGTGTGGCACACATAGCATGACATGTAGCACACATAGCTTGTAAATCTGTAAGAAAATTAAATCTGTCAGTATAGAAATGATCTACAGATTAAAATATGCAACATTAATGAAGACAGTACCTCATTTTGAGCACGAATCAGCCTCCGGTTTTGCAAACCAAATAATTAATTAAGAAATTAATTGAAATAATTATATTTTAAGGCTAAAATCAAGTAGATCTGGACAATTTTTGATAGATACAGAACCCCAAGTGCATGGAAAAGCTATTGGAGTTGCTGGAAAAATCATATCCGAAGTGGATCGGGTGAAAATCAGGTTTTTCTGTGAAAACTGGGATCTATGTGCGCCACACATAGGGTATGTGTGGTGCACATAGATGTATATGTGGTGCACATAGTTTGAAAAACCAAAAGAAAATTAAAGATTTTCACGCAAAAACCCTAGATCCAACCTCGATCTAGGTAGATCAGACCCGAAACCAGAGTTTTGCTCAAGGATTTGCATCCAATTTAAAGAAAATAATTTTAAAGTTAGAATTATCTAAATTTTGGCTCATTTTAAGGCAGATCCAGGATACCCAAGGCATGGAAAAGCCTTAAATGTTACTGAAATAGCCAGATCAGGTGAAAAATCGGCTAAAAACAGGAGAAAAATGGCTCTTTCTTTGAAAATTGGAGGCTATATGCGCAGCATATAGCCTCATGTGCAAAACACATATGCTACATGTGGCACACATAGATCTATATGCACAACATATAGTTTGAAAAATAGAAGAAAATGGAAGAAAAATGGAAAAATAAGAGGATTTACCTTATTTCAGCAGCTTTTCTTCCTTGATCTTGCTTCATCACGCATTTAGGGAGCCTAACTAGAGCCAATTTATCTCTAAATTCAACTAATTTAATTAATTATTGGCCTAATTAATTATGAAATAATTTTGGCAGAGGTTTGGCTTGCCTTTTGGCAATTTTTAGGATCCCTAAAATGTTACCCCGACCTCTATATTTATAGAATAATTTTTGGGCATGGTAATTTTGTAATTTTTGCTGAGATTTGAAAATTTTGAAAACTATGTGCGCCACACATAAGGCTATGTGCACCGCACATATCCTCGTAGCATATAGTTTTTGGACCATAACATAGGGCCCACTGCAGCCACAACTGAATGTGCGCCCCATGCCAAATAAATGTTATTTGGCATTCTAAGACTTTTTTTGTGAAGGAAAGTTTTCCGGATTCGGTCCCAAAAAGGCTCCCGACCAAACGTCTTTACTATGCAACGTGCGGCGCGCATAGGGCTATGCGCTTCACATATAGCATTTTTGACCTATGCACTCCACCTCGTACGGGTGGAACGGGATGCGTGCCATATATCTAGGAAGATGCAAACGACATTTCGAGTCACTTTGCAGTTATAAGTTTTGCTAAATTTGGCCCCGAACATTTCGAGTCACATCGAATGGGCCTGTGGCACTATTTTGGCCCAAAATGGCATTCGGTATGCCAAAAGGTCATGCCTCGCATAGGCACTAGTGAAAATGTGTTCTATGTGCATAGAACACTCAAATTAGGTTAAGTTAGGTGTTAGGCCCCACATGTGTACTATTCATGATGAATAGTGCCTCAGTGGGCCCCACAACATAATGGGCCCAGAAGGTGCCAAATAGCATGCCAAGCACTTTACCATGAGTAAGGCAGCAAGTGGGATGTGTTGTGTGCGTACAGAACACACATAATAAAATTATAGTGGGTAGCGAGTCCCACTAATGCTTGGTGGGCCCCACAGTACGGTGAACCCGGAATGTGGCATTTGGGATGCCACGAGATGTGCCTTGCATAAGGCAGCTGTGAAATGTATTCCGTTAGTATACAATACACAGAATAAGCCAATAGGGGTAGCAGGTCTTACTAGTGCCTGGTGGGCCCCACAGCGCAGTGGGCCCGGAATGTGGCATTTGGGATGTCACGAGATGTGCATTGAGTAAGGTAGCTATGAAATGTATTCTGTAAGTACAGAATACAAAAAATAGGCTACCAGAGGTGTTGGGCCCCATCTATATACTATTCATGATGAATAGTACCAGGGCCTAAAATGCAATATTTTGCATTTCATGTGGTTTGCCTTGCGTAGGCAACAATGAAGTGTGTTCTGAATGTACAGAACACATAAAATAGGGAAATAAGGGTGGTGGGTGCCACCAGCTCTGAGGTATTCTGTGCACCAGAATGCTCAGAGGAAGCCATAAAGGGCTATGTGCATAATCAGGGTTGATATCGGGTACTAATACCGAGCCGAATCAATAGAAACCCAAAATTGCACAAATGTGAAAAGTCAGGCTCAACAGTTTACCCCTTGATCAGGACCATTTTGAGGTGACACAAGCATAAGTCGTCAAAATGTGATCTGATCATAGCATGACTTTTCATAGGGAGTAGAAAGCGTACCTGACAGATGCTTGTGTTGGGGCCTAATGCTCGTGCTGAGACTCGTGGGGGTGCTTACGTTGAGGCTTCAATCCCAATTCTACCACTGGGAGCCCGATGCTTGGGTTGAAAGATCAAGGCTAATCTGTGGTTCTCAGCAGATCACTGTTGGATCGTATGGTCAACTGCGGGACCCTGGGGGACCGTCTACTGGGTTAATTCTCGCACCATCATAAAGATGTCAGACATCTCCAAATTAGCATTTGAGATCCTCTGCTGGGTCTCTGACACTTCTAATCGACGGTTTTGACCAGTAAAAAGCCCAATTCTATCATTAGGGGCCCGACATTTAGGCTATTCTGATCAGAGCTAATCGGTGGTCACTGTAAGACCAATGGCTTCCTTGCGAGTAAATCATCTGAAGTCGGCGTTCAGATGCCAGGCTTCCATATGCATGATGTTAGAATCTTGGAAATGCATGGATGCATGCCTTATATGCCTATATGCTCATGTTTGCAGATGAGTAGGCAGTTAGAGCAAGAGAAACAGGGTTGCTATGCTCAAATGACAGAGCAGATAGGATGCGAGATCTCCTGGTTGAGAGCGTGTCTGCTGTGCTACAACATTGAGATCCCGGATGCCCCCAAGTCCTAATGATCACTCTGACAAAGATGATGCATAGAGAAGAAAGCGACGTCAGGCTTCCATATGCATGATGTTAGAATCCTATAGATTCTGTATTAGAGTAGGATAACGCATTACAGATTGGTAATTACGTGCCTAGTACACCAGGGTTGTTGCGTACCAGCTGTAAAACATACAAAGCTTGTATTGTGTAACTTTTAGATTTATTAATGGAATCCAATGCCCTTTTGCTGCTATATATATCCCATGCCTTATGTTTTACAGCCAAAATATAATTCACTTGCTTTTTTGTGCAGAAAATAAATATACAATGACTCAGCAATCATTGTCTGACTTCCGCGCTCTTTCCCTCCGTTGGTGAAACAATGAGTGGAGTCGACTAAGTGAGATCGGACTCCAATACTTGATAACCTTAGAGCAAGTCTCAATCAATAATGCTTTTCTGCACGCTGCCATGCAATTCGGGGATCCAGAGGTTCATGTGTTCCAGTTCGGACATGTAGATTTATGTTCGATGTATGAGGGGTCGCTACTATTCTCGGGATTACCTGCAGCATGACAGCGATGCTGATAATGCCAGTGTTTGTTAGAGATACGTTCTCGTATCTGATAAGGGCTTTCGATTTTAGTCTGCTAGAGGTGAGATCTCTTTTGACTTTGGATGGCTCTCTAAATCTCATTGCCATATTTTGGACATGCAGCCAGAAATCTGTAGAAGACCCGTCATGGCTGAGGGTAGTTGGATTTAGATTATTGGCATAATTTTTGTTCATCAATCCATCCGGCCACCGAGATTTACTGATCGAACCTGTGATAAACCAGATGATGTAGGGTTGGACCCTTTTTCTCATGATTATTGCAGAAACAATCCTTGGGCTAGATAGAGTGAAGCGAGGATAGTCTAAGCACTTCAGTGGTAGTATGCTTCTCTTGCAGGTGAGAATTCTAAGCAGCCTTTACAGGTTTTCAACTTAGAAAATTTGTATTTTTGCCCTAGCTTTTGCATGAGTCACCTTTTGTAAGGTTTTTGGCTCATTGGGCTTTTGATTTTGTTTTGAGACCTTAATTTTTGCCTAAACTATCCTCATTGGGTTTTCAGCTCAACGGGTCACTCTAACTTTTGCCTGAGCAGCCTTTTACAAGGTTTTCCACTCAGCGAGCTTTTATTTTTATTTTCTTTTATTTTATTACAGATCTGGCTTCAAGAGAAGCTTGGGATCATGATGCCTCCAGCAGGGGACCCGCAGAGATACCTTCCTCATAACCATATACGGAGGGGCTATGCCTTTGGCGAGGCAAGGACGATGTCATTCCAAGGCTAGATGGAATGGATGGGGACCCGACCTGAGAGTGAGATCAGGTGGAGCTGTCCCTAGTGGCATATACAGCATGTGACTATAACAACCTACATAGATTGCATCCCACTACTGGGATTCAGGTGTTGCATGCATTACAGTCCTGCTAGGATCTATCATTAGTATGGCCAGTGGCAGACCATACCTCGGCTGACAGAGTTTGAAGGAGGAAGGTTGGTGCCTCAATTTATAGAGCACATGGAGAGGACTTGGCCTCGTCAGTGACTAGCGATGGTGGAGATTCCTAGAGCTGGATCCACCACGGATAATAAGTATAAGCTGTGGTTGCTGCGCCAAGCTTGAATCCTGTACTACAAGACATTGTTAAGCAACAATATGTAATAAAGGATGATAATGCTTTATGTTTGCAACTAGTATTACTTATGGCTAAGTTAATGAACATATGATCCATTTGCATTAATGAGATTAAAACATTTACATGAAAAATGTTAAAACCAACACAGAAGTTCTAGATGTGCATCAGCCTTAACCCCTGTTATTGACCAGTCTGGTGTGACATTTTTTGATCAACTATTTTAACGCTCTCCTTTTAGTTTTAAGAGCTCTAATTTTTGCATGAGTTGTCCAAGTGGATTTTCAACTCATCAAGCAAGTGTTTTCTTTCTGCCTTAGCTTTTGCTTAAGCCACTTACATAGGTTTTCAGCTCACCAGGCTTTTCATTTTGCTTTTTCTTTTGCCCCCTGCTTTAGATAAAATATTTCTTCAGTTGGTCAAGGTTAACATGTTCTGAGAATTCATTAACTTCCAAGTCTGAAATGCGAACAATATCTTTAGACAAGATCTTTTTAACTAAGAATGGGACTTCCCAATTAGGTCTGAATTTTCCACAAGGATCGTTGATAGCTAGTCTGACTTGCTTCAAGACTAGATCCCTTCCTGTATGGCTACAGGTTTGACTTTCTTGTTGAATGCGTTTGCCATGCGCTTCTTGTAAAGTTGTAGGTGATAGAGAGCTTGCAGTCGATTCTCATCAATAGTGACCAGTTGATCATACCTGGCCCTTTTCCACTCAGCTTCTGGCAATTGAGCTTCTAGAATGACACGAAGTGATTTCAGCTTCACTTCGATTGGTAATACAGCTTCTGTCCCGTAAAATAGAGAGTAGGGGGTAGCACTCGTAGGACTCCTTACGGTGGTTCTGTAACCCCATAATGCGAATGGCAACTGCTCATGCCAATCCCTATAAGTCTGTACCATCTTTGCTAAGATGTGCTTGATCATCTTGTTAGCTGCTTCAACTGCCCCATTAGCTTGACGGCGGTAAGGAGAGGATTGATGGTGCTCAATCCCATATTTCTCCAACAAGTCTACAACTTGAGCTTGGAATTGTACTCCATTGTTTGACACCAGGTAATTCGACACCCCATATCGATATATGAGATTCTTCTCTATAAACTTGGCAACCTGTCTTGCCCCCAGTTTACCGTAGGATTTAGCTTCTACCTACTTAGAGAAGTAATCAATGGCTACCAGTATGTACTATGAGAGTAGCACATCCCGAACGTGGGAATGCTGCACGATGTTCGGCGTGAGATGCCGTGGTGCTTGCTCTCGCGAATATTGACCCCTGAGTTACTACAGGAACTAGACAGATTGCGTCGAGAAAATAACGTGGAGTCGCCACCTGGCTCATCTAGTCAACTCAATTGAGCAACTAAACAAGCCAGGAAAATGTAAACCCGAGCCTTCCTATGCTGGAAAGCAGCCCGAATTTCTTCAGAGTTGGGTTCGGCATTTTGATTTTATTCGTATTCCGTATTATCATATTCACTTTATCCGGTTTTAATAAAAGCGCAAATCACACACAATTAGGTTGAAGTTCACTTAAGTCCGGTTTCATGGCATAGGGAAGCAGAAGACATGTAGCAGATATGAAAGC